>AWOL01S0177452.1:0-22600 GCA_000715115.1 Nicotiana otophora
AAATTAAAAATACAACTTAATTAAGGTAAAATATGTGTGATAGATTAGGAAGAAGTAAGAAAAAAATATAGAACTAGAACAAAACAAATTATTATACATGATTATATGGAAATTAATGGCTGAAAATAGCCCACTTGAAAGTTAATTTTTTTTTTTATTTATCAACACCCTCACACGTTTAAAAGAGAGTGCATCCACTCTTTTTTCTATGTTAGCGCAAGGGGACGAAGGCTATCAAACAACCAAGCTTAGAGGGATAATTAGGATAAAAAATTGTTCAGATATCTACTGAGTAAAAGGTATCAAGTTCGGGGGTTCCGATATATTATGCCTGGTGTAGGCCGCAAGAAGTAAATGATAAGTTGGTGTAGAGAAGAATAAAGGAAGTACTACGATAATTAACAAAAATGTTAGTCTTTCTGTTCCAATTTTCGCGAATGTATTTTCTTTTTAGTCCGTTCCAAAAAGAATGACTTCTTTCTAAATTTGATAACAATTTAGCTTAAACTTATAATGTTACCCTTAATGATAAGCTTTTATTACCACACAAATAAGTTCGGTCCCTTTTTAATTTGTTTAGGATTATAAATTTCAAAAAATTTTATTTTTTTTTAAACTTCGTATTCATTTAAACATGTTCACATAAATTAAGACGTTATCAGTTATCACTCCTTCGAAGTCGTACAAGGATCTCGATTACCTTTACAAAAGATGCTAAGAGTGGATTATCTCACTATCTACGTTGGATACTCGAGGAAATGAACCTCCGTGGCCATTTATAATATTAAAACTAAAAATGTGTCTTTTAAAAAAAAATTATATGATCTTTTACGTGTAAAAATAAATTTTTTATCTATAAAAATAAATTGGACCATAAAACTAAAAATAAATTTGTAATGACACAAAACCATTTGACCTGCATAATTATATATGTAAAATGTTATTAAATTTCAACGGATAATATTATAATCTGACCACATAATTGTAAAAATACATTGTATTCATAATGAAAACATATAAAGATTGAATCTATCTGAACAGTGTGCATTTAAGCATAGGAGATGCTGGTGCCTTGGTCGTGATATACGTGGAGGGTAGATGAGATTACAGATAAATGTGAGGCTCAAATATTGAAGAAAATTTCAAGCCATACCTAATGTCACGGGCTGATTTTCTGTCCGCATAAATCAGCCCGTGCAACAACCAGGCCTCATGTCCAACTTCAACCTTCCCATAATATTTAGCCAAAATTTTAGCAATTTTGGACTTAGTATATTTTTAGGCAGCTTTCAAGGTGTTGAGATTATTTAATAGTTAGTCATATTGTAATTACTTTATATTTTATATAGGCTATTCTTTGCATAGGTCAATTTTGCAATTAGTTAGGCTATCATTGTAATAAGCCAGTCAGGCTATTAGTTACATGTATAAGACATTGTATAGATATTTTTTGATGTAAGAGAAATTCATTTTCTCCTCTCCATCTGTTTCTCGAAGCTTTTCAGTGAGAATGTTCTTCTTCTTCATCCATTAGAGCTCGATATGAGATTATCACCATTGTTGATCTTCCGTATTTTGTCATGGTATCAGAGCATAGGCTCCGATTCGTTCCCTAATCTCTCGATTTAGTCGAATTCTGTCAAAGCTTTACTCATTTTTCTCTTCTTCGAGTTTCTTTTGATTCGCCTTGGTTAGGGCAAAATTGCAGAAGGTAAATACCCCTATTAATTTCTAATTGATATTCGATAGTGAGACGATTTCTACATTTGAATCATGGCAACGGACAAGGAAGCCCTAGATTCATCTAGCCCATTGTACATACATCCGTCAGAGAACGCCGGAATGACGCTGGTACCGGCGGCTTTCGACGGCACTGGTTATAGATCCTGGAGAAGAGGAGTGCTTAGGGCATTATCGGTGAAGAATAAAGTCGGTTTTATCACTGGAAAGGTTAAGAAGCCAGATCCAACTCACGCCACCTTTGATCAATGGGAACGATGTGACCATATAGTCACCTCCTGGATTCTAAACTCGCTTTCAAAAGATTTAGCTGATAGTTTGCAGTATGTTAAGGATGCGAAGGAGTTATAGCAGGAATTGGAAGATAGATATGACTAAACCAACGGTGCCAAATTGTATCAGCTTCAAAAGGAAATCAGTGATCTAAGCCAAGAAACTTTTGACATCACTGGGTACTATACCAAAATGAAAATGTTTTGGGAAGAACTTAACACCTTGAATGCACACGCTCAGTACAATTGCACCTGCACTTGTGGAGCTAAAGCAAACATACACAAGGTGGAACAGGAAAGAAGATTGATTCAGTTCTTAATGGGATTAAATGAGGTGTACACTGTGGTGAGAGGCAGTATCTTGATGATGAATCCACTTCCCAGCATTACACAAGCATTTTCCATACTAATTCAAGAGGATAAACAAAGGGAAGTTAAGCCACACAGTCAGTTTGTGATGGAATCTGCATCTCTTAATGCAAGTACAGGAAACAATAATTTTAGGACCAATTACAACACAAGTGGATACAATACTGGAAATGCTGGAAACAATGAAAATAGAGGAGGATACACTTCAAACAAACCTCGCTCGTTTTGTGACTACTGTAAGAAGTCAGGAAATAGTAAGGATAAGTGTTTCAAACTCCATGGGTATCCTCAGAATTCAAGGTATCCCAGCTATGGCAATAACAATAAAGGGAAAAGATTTGCATCAAATGTGTTTGGAACACCAAATGATGGACCTAATGCTTCAGAAGTCGAAGGAGATCATCATGAAAAGGGAAGACTTATACATCACCTGACTCAAGAGCAATATGGACAACTTCTCAACATTCTGGAAAAGCTCCAAGTAGGAAACACAGGGGAGAAGACAGGAGACATGAAGCTGACTGGAGGAGCCGTGAACTTTGCAGGTACAGTCGCTTGTTCTTTTTCTATTGAGCATGATAATCAATTGCGTGAATGTTCTGATTCAAATGTATCAGTGGATCCTTGATTCCGGGGCCACAAACCATATGACCTTCAATAAGAAATTACTCTGTAATGTCAAGACCTTAGTCTACCCCTACTTAGTTTCCTTACCCAATGGATACAAAGTGAAGGTGACACTCATTGGTGATGTAATCCTTAATCCAAAATTCATTTTGAAAAAAGTAATTTATGTGCCTAGTTTCAAATTTAACTTGATTTCTGTTCACTCCCTAACTGTGCAACTAGATTGCATTGTTGTATTTACAAAATTCTCATGTCTTCTTCTACAGGGCCTTTCACTGAAAAAGCCACTGGAGATTGGTGAAGTGAAAGACGGCCTTTACTTTCATTGTACAAACTCATGCAAAAGTAACTCAATTTTACCTTCTGCACTTGACACTACTGCTTTGACACACACCTCACACACAACACCTTGTGCATCCACTTCCATACACAATAGAAATAAAGTACAGTCTACTGTAGGAAAGACTGTTTCAAACAATAATGATGAATGTCATGTTTCAAATGTTTCTTCCAATCCTTCCTTTGATGCACATGAATCTTGTAATTCTGTTTCTGTTCCTAATGCATCTACTTATGAGAAATGCAATGCAGACATTTTGTGGCATAATAGATTAGGCCTTGTACCTTTTGTCAAAATGAGGGGCATCTAAGCCATCCCAACTACCTTTGCACAAAAACAGTCATTCTTCTGCCTTGTTTGTCCAATGGTCAGGCAGAGCAGATCTCCTTTCCCACAAAGTACCACAAAAACACTTAAAATCTTTGAACTGTTACATGTGGACCTCTAGGGCCCCTATCACATTCCAACCCATGATGGCTACAAATATTTCATTACCCTTGTAGATGATTACAGTAGGTCCACATGGACACATCTTCTCACTTGCAAGAGCAATGCTCTATACATTATCAAAGCCTTTGTTGTTATGGTATAAAATAAATTCCAAACTACCATCAAAACAGTTAAAACAGATAATAGTCTGGAGTTTGTCAATACTGTCAGCACCATGGTTTTCCAAAGTAAAGGAATCATACACCAAAAGACTTGTCCTTATACTTCAACAAAATGGGATAGTAGAGAGAAAACACAAATATCTCCTTGAAACAGCCAGGGCATTGCTATATCAATCCAAGCTACCTTTGAAATACTGGGGAGAATGGATACTTACCTCTACCTACCTAATAAACAGATTGCCATCATCCTCCATCAAAAATAAGTGTCCTTATGAACTACTCTACCAGAAAAAGCCACTTTATTCACATCTTAAGAGTTTTGGTTGCCTTTGCTTCCCAACCACTCTCAAAACACATAAGGAAAAATTTGAACCTAGATCAACTCCACATGTATTCCTGGGATATCCTTTTGGGACAAAAGGCTACAAGATATTAAATCTTGTCACAAAAAGGATATATATTTCAAGAGATGTTTTGTTTCATGAAAGTATCTTTACATTTAGTTCAAAATCAAGTTCTAATGATCTGTTTCCTAATCTTGATAGTCTTTATTTTCTATTACCTCAAATGCACTTGAATGTAGAAAATCATGCACCACCAACTGATTCCAGCACAAGTGATTCCATGGCATCCCCCATTACATCACCTAACAATCACAATATGGTGCCACCAACACTTGTATCAGGGAACCAAGACTCGGAAAATGCGCAGGATACAAATGAATATAATGTCCCATCTCCACAGTTTCAAGACCAAAACAACCCACTTAGTACTGCTAGTTCATCTGATTATAGCCAACTTACTCCAACCTTAACTCCAGAAAATACTAGACCATCCAGAACTCACAAACTACCCACATACTTGAAAGATTATGTGTGTACACTACACAAACAACCTGTGAATGACCACCCTGTGAATAACTCACCTCAAGATGAACAAATCACTTCTTCTCTATCCTTCAATACCTTTATTCCTGAAGTGCAACCCATTTATATTAGAGCTCTGGCAACTGATAATCAACATTTGATAAAGAATGTTTCACAAGATTGTGAACCTGCCTCATATGAGGAAGCATCTGTTGTGCCTGCATGGCAAGCAGCAATGACTCAAGAATTTGAGCCATTGTACACCAATAACACCTGGTATTTAGTGCCACTTCCATCTAGAAAGAGAGCCATAGGATCTAAATGGGTGTATAAGATAAAGCACAAGGCAGATGGGAGTGTAGAGAGGTTCAAAGGTAGACTATTAGTGAAGGGTTATACTCAACAGGCTAGAGTGGATTATACTGAAACCTTCTCACATGTTGTAAAGATGACAATAGTAAGGATTCTGATTGGGGTAGCAGTTAAGAAGGGATGGGAAATGTTTCAATTAGATGTGAATAGTGCTTTTCTTCACGGTGATTTACATGAAGAAGTATACATGGAGACACCACCAGGTCTATTTTTAGAACAACCTGGAATGGTATGCAAGTTGAATAAATCCTTGTATGGATTGAAGCAAGCTAGTAGGCAATGGTATGCTAAGCTGACAGAAGCTCTTTGTTCTAAAGGGTATACACATTCTATGTTTGATTACTCCTTGTTTTATAAAGGCAAAGGGAATTCAGTAACATTTGTAGCTGTCTATGTGGATGATGTTATTATCACAGGATCTAACTTAGAAGAGATTACCAGCTTAAAGAAGTTCCTCCATGAAACATTCAGAATAAAGGATCTAGGGAGACTGCATTACTTTCTAGGATTGGAGATACTCTATAAGAGTGATAGAGTTCTGATTACACAAAGAAAGTTCACTCAAGACCTTCTTAAGGAATTTGACTGTATAGGATGTACAACTATGACTTCACCTCTTGATTCAACAGTAAAGTTGAAAGTAGATGAAGGAATATCCCTTTCAGACCCTGGCCATTATAGGAAACTAGTTGGGAAATTGAATTTCCTTACACGAACTAGGCCTGATATTGCCTATAGTGTTCATAACTTAAGCCAATACATGCAGAATCCTAGAGACACTCACCTAAGGCAGCAGTACTTATATTGAGGTACTTGAAAAGAAGCTTATCTCTAGGGATTTTCTTGTCTAACAGTAGAGACTACAGGATAAGGGCTTTTTGTAACTCTGATTGGGCAGCTTGCCCTGAAACCAGGAAGTCAGTCAGTGGTTACATAGTATTCCTTGGTGACAGTCCCATTAGTTGGAAATCCAAGAAGCAGTCTACTATTTCATTGTCCTCAGCAGAAGATGAGTACAGAGCAGTAAGAAAGGTAGTTGGGGAATTAGTTTGGCTTGCAAGACTGCTTGAGAAATTCACAGTACCTCTATCTCTACCTATACATGTTTTCTGTGATAGCCAAGCAGCACTTCACATTGCAAAAAATCTTGTCTTCCATGAGCAAACAAAACACATAGAAGAAGATTGCCATTTTGTACGAGACAAGCTTCAAGATGGACTGATTTCATTACATTACATTCCTACTCATGAACAACTTGCAGACATCTTTACTAAATCTTTGCCAGGCAACAAGCATACTCTTCTACTTGGCAAGTTGGTTGCGGGTTCCCCACCTCCAACTTGAGGGGGGCTGTTGAGATTATTTAATAGTTAGTCACATTTTAATTACTTTACATTTTATATAGGATATTCTTTGCATAGGTCAATTTTGCAATTAGTTAGGCTATCATTGTAATAAGTCGGTCAGGCTATTAGTTACATGTATAAGACATTGTATAGATATTTTTTGATGTAAGAGAAATTCATTTTCTCCTCTCCATCTGTTTCTCGAAGCTTCTCAGTGAGAATGCTCTTCTTCTTCATCCATTAGAGCTCGATCTGAGCTTATCACCATTGTTGATCTTCCGCATTTTGTCACAAGGTAGCAAGTCTTAGGAACAATTTAGGCTATGAATTTAAGTAAAGGCAACAAAATATAAACAAGAACACAAGGCACAATATATAGGAAACTCCTTTCCCAACTCTGTATTTAACTCGAGCATACAAAGAAACTCAAATTTGAAGTACAATGTCGTGTACAAAAGATCACTCTTGATCTTCAGATTTTCTCACAAGACTACTCTTAGCCTTAGGCATTTTCAGTCTTGAAAACAAACTTGGGAACCCTTTCCTAACTATGACATGTACTACCACACATTTTTACGAGCATAAGGGTGTTGCACATTTATAGATCATGTGACAACTCTTTGCCTTTACACTTGTCGATCTTAGGCTACGACACTTGTCTCACACAACCCACTATTTTAGCCTAATATAGTTGGCATCCCCCAACTACTAGGATCGTGCTAAGATAATAGAAAATAAGGCTCCAAAAACGTTCTGATAACCACCTGCCAAATTTGAACAAAAGTCAATTGTTGCACATATGCATAGCATGTGCTTTGTAACTGCCCTTGACTTTATCACTGCTGAAGCATGTTGCCCATGTGTGTGCCTTGGCTTGAATCAGGCGCCAATGCCTTGCTTTCAGGTGCATTGTAGCCATATTAAGCCTTTGCCAATGCCCATGCACATTGCCCTTTGCCACGCCCCAATATCATGACAAGTATGTCTTGCACGCATGCCTTCGTTGCACTTAGCCTTCCCTTGCCCATTTAATTTTTGCCTTTCCTTAGCATCACTGCCTCATGCCTTGATGCCTTTGCCATGCCATAGTGTCACCCTCAGCTCGTATCTCCTTTGTTGACCCTCGTATCACTACATTGCCTCCCTCAAAGCCTTGGCCATCACTTGTCCATTTTCCTTTTACCTTGGTATTAGCTCACACACCTTAGATTTGCAACAATCATGCTGCCTCATGAAAACATTCTTGTTGTCAAGACAATCTCAAAGAGGCAGACCCCTAACAAACCTCCCGTACCCTTTGAAACTCGACGTCCTCGCCGAGGCTAACTCAATTTATGAGTCCTAAGGGGTTGACAAGCAACGCCCCTTTGCCTCTCTTTGGTTCTACCATAATTGCATTGACCCCAGCAGTTTGATTTTCACTGGTCATTGCCTTCAATACAAACCTCTTATCAGCAGCGGTCATTTGATTCAACACCGCCTTTTTTGGACTGTTCTTTGCTCGATGTGGCCCATCACAAAAGAAACATCCACTAAATTTGCTTCCTTTCTCCTTGCTTTTTGAAGTTCTATCCTCTTGCTTTCCCTTTCCCTTGTCTTTATTAGCATGGTTATTCTCACATTTCTTCCACTCCTTTGCCTTGTCCTTCTTTCTGTCATTGGACGTTGAAGCGGAAGTCTCTTCAACTAAGTGAAAATTACTAAATGCATCGGCCTCCATCACAGCACTTGCAAGGTTTTGAATATTCTGCCTACGCAGCTCCAATTGTGCCCACTATTGCAGCCCGCTCATGAAGTTGTGCAATTTATCCTCCTCCAACATATTGCATATGCTCAACATTAAAGAAGTAAACTCTTTAACATATGCTCTCACTGATCCGATTTGCCTCAACCTTTTCAGTTTGTCTCTAACAATCCAAGACGTATTTCTAGGAAGGAACTGATCCTTCAACTCCATTTTAAACCTCTCCCACGACTCAATCTTTTATCTACCCATAATTTCATCTTCAGTCACACGAATGCGCCACCATAACTTAGCATCTTCACTCAAATACATGCTAGTCAAGGTTACTTTTTCCTTCTCATCATGCATACGAATAGCATGAAAGTACGACTCCATATCCCAAAGAAAATTCTCTAATTCACGTGCATCCTTGCACCACCAAATACCTTAAGTTCAGGAATTTTTATCTTGAGATGATCAACACCATGTTGAGGAGCATTCTCGCCCACAGCATGCTGCAGTACCACAGTCTCATTCTTCAGATCTGCATTCCCTTGACTTGGCCTTGTCATTTCTGCCTCAAGATAGGCAAGCTTTGTCACAAGGTGTTAGTTTGAGCGCGCGTATGGATTACTAAAGAACTTGGTTCTTTACCGTGTTCCTTAAGTGTGAAGTAAACAAGAAATAAAATGACACATTGATTTTTACATGGAAAATCACCCGACTCAAAAGGTGCAAAACCCATGACCTACCACGTAGGATTTTCAACTCCAAATCCACTAGAACAATGAGTTGAAATGTATCAATTACAAGACTGTAATTCAATACTCTCCAGTACTCTTACTACTCCTATTTGATTCACAAGTTATTCTAACTTGTAAAACAAATACTTACTCCAACTCTTTAATTGTAAATGACACTTGATTACAACTCGATTTCCTAAAATATATTCACTAGACTGACTCAAGAAGAATACAATGCAAGTACTCGACTAGGATAAACAACTTATGATTCTGCAGTTGATGTGTAAAAGGGTAGATTCAGAAGTTTAAAGTCGATCATATTTAAACGCTTCAACTTGAGATCTTCTAGGAGTCCTATTCATAGTTAGCTTCCTCTTTGATAGGACTCCTAATGTTCCAAGGATTCCACAAGCTTTGGAACTTCTGTCTCTAACTAAATTATCCGTATCTTCTTGAGCAACAGCCCTTATTACATATATCAGCCTTCTTCCACCAAACGTGGACCTGGGTAACTTTGAGATAAAGTTACTGTCTTGTACAGACATACAAGTATCAACATGAGGAGGTGGTCTTTTATCCTGAGGTGCTGGTTTTTTTAGAACAATTAAGCAACTACATTAAGGACTTGGTTCTTTAACCATTTAGTCATACTTTGTTAATCATCAAAACTTCAATACGCTACAAATTCTCCCTTTTGATGATGACAAACTTTGTACACAGCTGAACCAGGTAATCACATCAAAGAACCAGATAATCACAATAAGTGACAAGTAATATTGACAGACATGTATGTTCACAACCCACAACCTTCCAATATTATCTTCCCCCTTTTGGCATCATAAAAAACACACAAAAATGTTAGACAATAAGCACAAATAATGTAAGATTCTAGGCCAAACAGACTACAGTATAAGCTTAAGAAATATCATAGCAAACAGACAAGGTTGAAGATCCAATATTGTACAAAGCAGTAAAGCAGAACAAGAGGAGACATTAAGTAGTGCCAAAAGAAGCCCTGGGCTTTGTCTTAACCATTAGAAATAAATAAACTAAGCATACTACAAACTACTCAGTCTAAGACAAAAATAAAATAAAATAAGGCATCACTAGAATAGCAAAAGAAACTAAGGACACTGGGAAGGAAGATGTTCATAGGTGAGAAGTAGATGGGGTCAAAGCTTTCACAAGGGTGGCAATCTGTTGAGCATGAGCCTCCCTATCTATTTTGAGCTCTTCTCTAAGTTGCCTTGTTTACTTTCTAATCTCATTATTGTCTTCACGAAGCTTGGTATTCTCTTCAACAGCCAACTCCAACCTCTTACTGAGATATGCAGCCTTACTTCTCCTAGGTAGAATAGCAAATCGTGTGGGTCCTCTAGCCTTGATCTCCTTATACCCACACTGCTTGAGGGTAACAGCATCCAAAATGTCATTGTGGTTTCTAAACTTTAGCTTGGGTAAGGCAATGTTGAGCTTGTCAAACAACTCAGTCAACATGAAACCATAAGGCATATCATGCTTAGGTTTGGAGGTGTCTGCAGCTCTTACCAAATGCTAAATCATCATGCTAGGAAGATTGATAGGTCTACCAGTGTCAAGAAGTTCCATCACAGCCATGTCCAACAAAGTAGCTTCATGCCTTCTCTCAGACCTCTGAAGAATACAGGAGTTTACAAAATGAAACAACAACTTGTGGAAGGGAGTCATATCAGTCTTGTACACCTTCTGGGGAGCATCCAGTTCAAACTTTTGAGAAAACTTCCTTGTGACCACAATGCCAGTGTTAACATCATTGTCTATGGCTGGCCATTTTTTCTTCAAATAATTGTCAAATCCCAAAGAAGAGATATTCAAAAGCATTCCCAGCTCCTCAGCATCAAACTCCATTTCAAATCCCCCTACCTTACTTTTGACTACCTTCCCATCAAAATTAAAATTTGCATAGAACACCACCATAACAGGAACACATACATGAGGGAAAGCTTTTACAAACATATGCTTCCACCCCTGAAGCTCAAGTTTTCCAACTAGTTGAGCCCTTTCCTTCTCATCGGTGTTTGCAAGAATCTTCACATTTAGTACTTATCAACTCCTGAACTCAGTGAGTCGATCAACTGCAGCTGGCACATTCTTTCTTGTCTTTCCCTTACTAGCCCTTTCAGAAGGGGTAGCAGATTTTGTAACTTTGGCAACTTTCTTCTTTGGTTTAGAGGACTTAGCTGGCAAGGCATATTCAGATTCATCTTCGCCATCCAGCTCAATGACAGGTTTTACAATTGAGACCTTCTTCCTTGGATTCTTTGCACTTCTAGACTCCTTAATGACTTGTTCATCTACAGCCTTTCTTTTACTCCTTGTAAGAGGAGTCCTGGCAGGCGGGACCACTCATTTCCTTGTTAGGACTGTTGACTTTATGGCTTTCACAGGAGTCTTTCTAGATTTCTTCCCTACCTCAGATAGTGGAAAATCATCTTCATCACTGCTAACTTTTTCATCTCCAGTGAAAGGAGTCAGCAGAGACCCAGGTTCTTGAGCCCTTGTCTCTTCACCAGTTTCTTCTGAAAGGGCTATGACAGTGTTCCCAATGGTCATAGAGCCTTCAGATTCCTCACTCACATTCTCATTTTCTTCCTCACTCTCTTCATCAGCTCTTTCACTCTCACTTACCTTTTCATGATCCTCAACTTCACTCTCAGAATTGACCTCTTATTCACTGTGATTTTCTTCTTCTACAGAATCATTTGCTTGTTCACCTATCTTATCATCTATATCACTTTCCTTCTCATCTCCATATGCTCCCTCATTCTCATACTTTTCTTCTCCATTGGCTATATTTTGATCATCATGATCCTCATGATTGTTCACAACTTCTTCTTCTTTTTTACCCCCATCATCATCCTCATCCTCAGTCCAACTAAATGAAAGGCCATCAGAAGCCTCTTTTTGCACAGGTTCTTTACTTCCTTCCCCCTCAACAACAGGCTCCACAGCAGTAGTATCTACCTTCTTCCCCATATCACATACACCCTTTTCTACAGTGAATTTCTCCACTTGTGGCTTCTCACCCCGTGGGTGGGAGAGTATCTAGGGGTGTAGCATCTATAGCAGATACCAAAACATCTAATTTTGAAAGAGGATGTTGTACCTGATCAGTAATGACTGACATTGATTCCCCCAGAACCACAGATTCCTTGGATACTGTATCTACCTACGTAGCAGCATCAGGCACTTTCTTGACAGATTTTCTTGGAGTGGCCTTGACCTTTATTGACTTAGAGGTATTTTTCGTAGTAAGCTCAGGTGCATGGGTGGTTGGTTTTGGAAGTGGGGGTACAGTGGAGGAGGGGATGGTAAGAGCAGCAGGAACAGAGGATGTTGATGTAGGTAAAATGGAGGATATCGAAGGAGATGGAGCAGGTGTGGGTGTGGGTTCCCTCGATGGCTTGGCACTTTTCTTTGATTTGGGCATCATGATTTTGGGTTTTTCTTCAGCCTTGGTTGATGATTTGGATTTAGAGGGGGTTTGACTGGCTTTAGGCATGGTGATCATATAAGAGACTCGAAGAAAAGAGAGGGAGATTTAGTTCTTGATATTTGCTCTTGATTCTTGCTTAGGGTTTGAGAGAAACAGTGACGTCTGGAAGCTGATTATAAGAGCTTTTTAAAGACGTTACTCCTGATTTGACTGGAAGAAAGAAGGTGACCGAATTTGAATTCTAATAGGACTCTTATAATAGTTACTTTGACTGCTAGGATTTCAGGAGTAATTGAACTCTAATTGTACTAGGATTCCCCTTTACTCTTTGACTAGAAGACGGATAGAAGTAATGCCAACAAAATTAGAAGTCTGAGCATAGCAATAATTTTAGGATATTAAGTCCTAGCAACTTAAGACAGTATGGCGCGTACCTGAGTCAAAGAACCAACTCATTAGAAATTCCTTATTTGTTTCTGCAATAAAGCTTCAACACTTTATATTAGTATCATACACCATATTTATCAGTCATATTTTCCAAGCAAGTGTGTGAGTTAATACAAGCACAAAGCTGAATCAAACACATTGTACTTAATTATCTACATCTAATTATCTCTTTTATAGCCAATCACCGGATTCAACTAAGTGGGAAGAGTTGATTAGACCTAGTTCTAGTCTATTTATTTCAAAGCGATCCCTACTCAGAGCTTTAGTAAAAATATCAGCAATTTGATCTTCAGTTTTACAAAAGTTAATTGAGATATTCCCATTTTCAACATTGTCTCTGAGAAAGTGATTTCTAATATCAATGTGCTTGGTTCTTGTGTGCTGACATGGATTTTTAGCAATGTTTATGGCGCTGGTGTTATCACATAAAATGAGAACACAATCAACAAATATACCATAGTCCCTTAGATGTTATCTTATCCATAGCAATTGAGCACAGCAGGATGCTGCAACCACATATTCAGCCTCAACTGTAGATAAAGCCACTGAGCTTTTCTTATTGGTTCCCAAAGACACCAGACAAGAACCTAGAAAATGAGTTGTTCCTGAAGTGCTTTTCCTGTCAACATGAAAACCTGCATAGTCAACATCAGCATAACCAACTAGATCAAAGTTATACCCTCTGCGATACCATAGACAGAGGTCAGGGGTCCCCTTGAGATATCTTAGTATCCTTTTGACAGCCTTCAGGTGAGATTCTTTGAGATTTGCCAGAAATCTTATACATAGTTCCACACTAAACACTATATCAGTCCTGCTTGCTGTGAGGTATAATAGTGACCCAATCATTCCTCTATATAGTTTATGTTCCACGCTTTTCCCTTCTTCATCAAGGTTCAGCTTTGTTGCAGGTGCAATGGGAGTGTCAATGGACTTAGAGGAGCCCATGTTGAACTTCTTCAGTAGTTCTTTGATATATTTTTGTTGATGTATCATGGTTTTAGTAGGTGTTTGCTTAATTTGCAACCCAGAAAGAAGTTCAATCCACCCATCATGCTCATTTCAAACTCATTTACCTTCTTCTCAGCAAATTCCTTGTTCATTGCTTCATTGGTAGCCCCAAAGATAATGTCATCCATATTCACTTGCACAATCAGAATATTCTTCCCTCTACTCCTTAGAAATAGAGTGTTGTCCACCTTTCCTCTTACAAAGTTGTTGGCTAAGAGGAATTTTGAGAGTCTTTCATACCAAGCTCTTGGAGCTTATTTCAGTCCATAAAGAGATTTATCCAATTTGAATACATAGTCAGAAAATTCTTCACTTTCAAATCCAGGAGGTTATTTCACAAACACTTCCTCCTTCAAATAACCATTCAAAAAGGCACTCTTTATATCCATTTGATATAAGGTGAACTCTATGTGGGCAGCAAAGGCTATCAGTATTCTTATAGCCTCTAGTACAGGTGCAAACGTCTCATCATAGTCAATGCCCTTCTCTTGATTGTATCCCTGAACCACCAGTCTAGCCTTGTTCCTTGTGATATTTCCATATTCTTCTGGCTTGCTTTTGAACATACATCTGGTACCTATGACAGTTTTGTTCTTGGGTTTCTGCACCAAGTGTCAGACCTTGCTTCTCTCAAACTAATTTAGCTTCTCTTGCATGGCTATGATCTAGTCTGGATCCTTTAGAGCTTCTTTGATGGTCTTAGGTTCAACCTGTGAGAGATGTTGTGAGTGCACATATATTTCTTAGAAAATACCTGGCATGCGCCCCTGCATTTGGATTAGAGATGATATTTTCAAAGGATGTGAACTTTGATGCCTCCATGGTCTGATCTGTATAAGCAGAGAAGATTCACCCGAGGAGTGACACAAAGGAACATGTTCAATGGGTGTGGCTTCATTAGTCTGGTCAGCAGTTAGAGTAGTTCTTTCTTCTTCTTGTTCCTTATGATCACTGTCAATTTCCTTGTGGTCTTCGGATCCATCTTCATATGGAGTTTCAGATTCCTTTGTAACTCCATCACCAGTGAGTCCTATGTCATAAATCATGCATACCTTTCTCAGCCAAATTATTAGATTCCTCAAAGATAACATGAATATTTTATTCTACACACATAGTTCTTTTATTAAATATTTATAGGCCTTACTATGTGGAGAGTAACCCAAGATTCCCTCATCACTTTTGTCATCAAACTTACCTAGAGCTTCTTTCCCATTATTATGCACAAAACATTTTCACCCAAAGGCTCTCAAGTGAGTGATGTTGGATTTTCTTCTTCGAAGTAACTCATAGGGAGTTTTCTCAAGAATGGGTCTGACCATGCATCTATTTAGCAGGTAACACGCAATATTGATTGCCTTAGCCCAGAAACTCTTAGGCAGTCCACTAGCAATCAACATAGTCCTCCCCATGACTTCTAAGGATCTATTCTTTCTTTCTACAATCCCATTTTGTTGTGGAGTTCTAAATGCAGAGAAATTATTGTCAATACCATGTGTGCCACAGAACTCAAGGAATTTTGAATTTTCAAATCCAGTTCCATGGTCAGTTCTTATACTTAATACATTTCACCCTAGCTTATGTTGAATCATTCTAACAAATACAAAGAAAAAATCAAAGGTTTCATCTTTGGATCCCAAAAACAAAGTCTAGGTATACCTGGAAAAGTCATCAATAATCACAAACACATACCCCTTACCTCTTCTGCTCCTTATTCTCATTGATCCACATAGGTCCATGTGAAGAAGTTCCAGAGGATTAGAAGTACTGACAACCTTTTTAGATTTAAATGATGACCTTACATGTTTCCCTCTAACACGGGCATCACACACCTTGTCAGAGGTGAACTCAACTTTAGGTAGCCCAAGGACCAAGTCCTTTGTTGCCAACTTGTTGAGTTGAGAGAGACTGGCATGTCCCGGTCTTCTATGCCATAACAGTGGATCATCTTCCACTACCCTCAAGCATGTGTGCTCCCTCTGGGGAAGTGACATAATCGATATCTTATAAACATTGTTATTTCTCTTACCCTTTAACACAATTTCATCAGCATCAAGCTTAGTGATAGTGCAAATTTTGGAATTGAATTCTACCTCATTTTCTTTGTCGCATATTTGAGAGATACTAAGAAAATTATATTTAAGACCTACCACATAATACACATCTTCTATAGTATGAGAGAGTGACTTACCAACCTTGTCAATACATGTTATCTCGACCTTTTTCCCATTTTCAAATGACACACTCCCTCCTTGGAAGGCTGTCAGTGAGAGGAAGTTTTTATTTTCTCCAGTCATATGTCTTGAGCATCCACTGTCTAGATACCAGTCCTGATTGTTTCCTCTCACCTTATCCAGCACCAAAATTCACAAGTTAGTTTTGGGAACCAGACAAGCTTGGGTCCCTTTTTGTTGGAAAAGGGATGGATTAAATCCCTTCTTGCCCAAAAGGGGAGAGGATTAGAAGCTATTTTCTTATTAACCTTAATCCACTTAGTATGGATAGGAAGATTGGCCTTTGGCTCCTCTTCCTTCTTCACATTTTTAACAATACCAAAGGTGTTTCTAAACTGAGCATGAATTAAGGCGGGACAAGTGTCTTTAAAGTGTCCTACTTTTTCATAATGAGTGTACATGTTATTATCAGAAATTCTTACATACTTTGGGTCAAACTTAGGGACAGGTTTTCTGTAGCCAATTCCAAATTTATTAGAGCTACAGTTTTCATTCAGCCAGTTCAAGGCATCAGAAGATCAATGCCATTTGCTTAGTCTAGAGAGTTCATAATTAGACTTTTCTAGGTTTCCCTGTAGAACTTTATTTCTACATTTAGCATCACAAAGATTATCTTTAGCAATTTTTAACTCCTTTTCAAGCTTATCCTACAGATCACTCATTTTTCCCTTGCCATGTATATCATGAGACTTCTCATTCTTAGAAGTAAGCTCAAGAACATGGTTATAAAGGTCCTTGACATGTTTCTCTAAATTAGCTTTGTGAGATTCAAACTCTTTGATATCAAGTTTGACACATGAAAGGTTGCTTATTAGCTGATCATTTCTAGTACTCATTTTACCCATTTCATTCATTAAGGTTAGAATTATGGCCATCAATTATTTTTTGGACATAGCATGAATGTTCTCTTTCAAGTCAATATAGTTACCTGGTTTGTTTCATCTTCGGTTTCCGAATTACTCATGGCCATCATCCCTATCACTTCTTCCTCTGTTTTGGATTCTTCAATCGCCATCAAGGCCACTTTGATGTTTTCATTTCCAAAGTCAGTTCTCAAGGTCCTCCATATATCATGAGTAGAAATGCAAGAGGATACTCTGAGGAGAGTGTTTCTGGACAAGCTTTTGTAGAGCAGGTCCTTTGCTTTAGTATTTTTCTAAAGTAGCTGACAATCTTCCTCATCGTATTCCTCTTCTCTTTTGTTACACTTGTTACCTTCACTATCCATTTTGGTTGGGAAAATTGGTCCATGACTGACAATTACCCATAGGTGTTGTCAGCAGCCTAAACAAATATTTCCAT
This sequence comes from Nicotiana otophora, assembly GCA_000715115.1. NCBI lineage: Eukaryota > Viridiplantae > Streptophyta > Magnoliopsida > Solanales > Solanaceae > Nicotiana > Nicotiana otophora. The sequence continues at coordinate 17,476 of AWOL01S0177452.1, forward strand.
ACGCAGCTTCCATTCATCATAGTGGTGTTCATCAAACATAGGAGGTCTTCCAATGTGCATTCCAAGCTGTACTGGGGGTTCTGTCTCCACAACTTGGTGTTCATCAATCACAGCATAGAGACTTATAGCCTCATCCTCCTTTTCTTCCTCTTGATCACTTCCACTATCCTCATATGTTGCCAAGAAGGCATGTTTCTTGCTTCAGTAAATCCTTTGCCTTGGGTTTTTCCTTTGTTGGAACCATTTTCTCTCATCTTCTCTCATTTTTCCTTTTCAGATTGTTCTTTCCTCTGCTCAATTTCCCACACTGGGCAGTCCTTGACCAAGTGATCTATTTTGTTGTACTTGTAGCACCCATCATAGTTAGCTTTGTCGATCTTCTTGGGCTTACTACTGGTCTCTCTCTTGGATGCACTTTGGGAATTCTTCATGAACCTCTTGAACTTGGAAAAAATGCTAGATCAGGATCATCATAGTCAGATTCATCATCCTCATGCGCTTTAAGAACCAAGGCCTTATCCTTCTTTGGTTCTTCTTTGCGTAGTTCTATCTTTCTCATTTCATGAGTTTTTATGTTTCCAACCAACTCATCAAGTGAGATTTTGCCCAATTCCTTGGCTTCCTGGATTGTAGTGACTTTTGATTCCCATGAAGCTGGAAGGATTATTAGAACCTTGCTAACCTACTCTTCTGAGGTAAACACCATTCCAAATGATTTTAGTTCAGTGGTTATTATAGTAAACCTAGTCATTATATCCTAGATGGGCTTAGACTCCTTTATGGAGAAAAGCTCATAGTTTCTCATGAGTAGCTCTATCTTTGATCTCTTTACTTGGTTTGTTCCTTCATGAGTAGTTTGGAGTACATCCCATATCTGCTTCGCATTAGAGCACACAAAAATTCTATTGTACTCATTAGGACCAAGTCCACAGATAAGGATTTTCTTAGCCTTTGCATTCCTCTCCATCATTCTGAAATTTGTTGCCACAAATTCGGATGGGTCCTTAGGAACTGTTTCATTTTGTGCATTTTGTTTAGTAGGAATGAAAGGATCTTAATTCACTATGGTCCATAGTTCAAAGTCTTCAGTTGTCAGGAAGTCTTCTATTCTTGCTTTCCACTAACTGTAATATTTTCCATTGAACAGGGTGGCCTAGTAGTTGTTTGTCCTTCATTAATTCTGGGTGGAGCACTCATATTGCTTCCAATATCTCTCTAGGTGTTAGTCGTGTATATGAGAGAACCTGCTCTGATACCAATTGTTAGTTTGAGTGCCCGTATGGATTACTAAAGAACTTGGTTCTTTACCGTGTTACTTAAACGTGAAGTAAATAAGCAATAAAATGAACACATCGATTTTTACGTGAAAAATCACTCGGCTCAAAAGGTTCAAAAACCACGACCTACCACGTAGGATTTTCAACTCCAACTCCACTAGAACAATGAGCCAAAATGTATCAATTACAAGACTGTAATTCAATACTCTCCAGTACTCCTACTACTCCTATTTGATTCACAATTTACTATAACTTGTAAAGCAAACACTCACTCCAACTCTTTAATTGTAAATGACACTTGATTACAACTCAATTTCCTAAAATACATTCACTAGAATGACTCAAGAAGAATACAATACAAGTACTCGACTAGGGTAAACAACTTATGATTCTTCAGTTGATGTGTAAAAGGATAGATTCAGAAGTCCAAAATCGATCATATTTAAACGCTTCAACTTGAGATCTTCTAGGAGTCCTATTCATAGTTAGCTTTCTCTTTGATAGGACTCCTATAGTTCCAAGGATTCCACAAGCTTTGGGACATATGTCTCTAACTGAATTATCCGTAGCTTTGGGACTTCTTTCTTTGTCTTTTACATATTACAAGTATCAACATGAGGAGCTAGTCATTTATCGTTAGAAGCTGATTTTTTCAGAACAATTAAGCAACTATGTTGAGGACCTGGTTCTTTGACCATTTAGTCATACTTTGTTAATCATCAAAACTTCAATACGCAACACTATGGTTTGAATTTTGCCACCTTTAGGGATAGTTCCAATCAATGCGTCCAGTTTCATTAGCCTTTCCCGCAGTGCATTATTACCATCGGCCATGTTATCAAACAAGACCACAAAATATGCCACTGTTCGTCGTGTCTCCATCATGAACCTGATCCAGTCTGATACCAGTTGTCATGGGCTAATTTTCTATCCGCCAAAACCAGCCTACACGGCAGCCAGGCCTCACGCCCACCTTCAGCCTTCTCACAACACTTGGTAGCAACTTTGGACTTAGTATATTTTAGGCAGATTTCAACATAGTAAGTCTTAGGAACAATTTAGGCTACGAATTTAAGTAAAGGCAACAGAATATAAACAAGAACACAAAGCTCATACAGAAAACTCATTTCCTAACTTTGTATTTAATTTGAGCATACAAAAAAACTCAAACTCGAAGTACAATGCCATGTACAAAAGATCACTCTTGATGTTCAGTTTTTCTCACAAGACAACTCTTCGCCTTAGGCATTTTCACTCTTGAAAATTGACTAAGGAACTCTTTCCTAACTTTAACATGTACTCCCATACGTTTTTACAAGCATAAGGGTATTACACATTTATGGACCATGTGACATCCCTTTACCTTTATCCTTGTCACTCTTAGGCTGAGACACTTGTCCCACACATCCCACTATTTTATCCTAATATAGTTGACATCCCCCAACTACTAGGATCATGATATGATGATGGAAATAAGGCTTCAAAAATGTTCTAGTAACCACCTGCCAGATTTGAACAAAAGCCAACTGTTGCCCATGTGCATAACATGTGATGTGTAACTGCCTTTGACTTTGTCAATGCTGAAGCATGTTGCCCATGTACGTGCCTTGGCTTGAATCAGGCACTAATGTCTTTCTCTCGGGTGCATTACAGCCACATTAAGCCTTTGCCAATGCCCACGCACACTATTCTTTGCCACGCCCCAATGTCATGACAAATCTGCCTTGCGCGCATGCCTTCGTTGCACTTAGCTTGTCCTTGCCTACTTCATTTTTACCTTGCCTTAGCATCACTGCCTCATGCCTTGATGTCTTTTCCATGTCATAGTGTCATGCTCAGCCCGCATCATGCTTGTCAAGCCTTACCAAACTGCCTTGCCTCCCTCAAAGCCTTGGTCATCACTTGCCCGTTTTTCCTTTTGCCTTGGTGTTAGCTCGCACACCTTAGCTTTGCAACACCCATGTTGCCTCGTGACAACACTTTTGTTGTCAAGCCAAGCTCAAAGAGGCAGAACCCTAACACCTAATTCCTTTCTCTCGTTGTAAATAGTAGCAATATTTTAACTTATCTTAGCCCTCTTGAAACTGGCTTGTCAGTTCTAAAAACACTCTTTAAAACTCCTTCCTACTATCTCAATGACTTTTCGTTGTAAATACGGTGGCGTAAACCCTAAATAGTTATGAAAATGCCTGAGCCTAGCATGGATTAGCCTGAGCATAAGGGGATACATGATTTTAGAAAAATGGGTGCACTATTACGAAGAGGTGATTCTAGGATAAATTTTATGGGTTCAACTTTTAGTTCTTAATATTGCACATATTGCACTTTTGAAATTTATAAGTTCAAAAATAATTTTCTTTAAAAAATATATAATAATTTTCTTACATATATATTTTTGCTCGGTGTCAAAAATACTGTGATTAGTTGAACCCGTTAATTATGTACTACATCATCCACTGCTACTAGTTTTAACATAAGCATTTTATTTAATCAGAGACGCATCCAGGATTTTAGGAAGATGGGTGTACTATTACAAAGATGTGACTCTAGAATATAAATTTTATGGGTTCAACCTTTACTTCTTACTATGCGCACATTGCACTTTTAAAATTATATGTTCAAAAATAATTTTCTTTAAAATATAAATTTTCTTACATTTGTATTTATGCTCCGTGTCGAAAATATTGGGATCAGTTGAACACATTGACTCTATGCTACATCATCCACTGTTACTAATTTTAACATACATATTTCATTTAATCATATAAGAATTTACAGTGACAAATAAAGAATAAAAATTTCAATGTGCAAAAATTTTAAAAGAATAAACTAAACAAAGAAAGAGAAAAAAAGAAAAATACTTAATTAATATGTAAAAAATGATATCAGACATGCCTATCTTTTATGGGCACCTAGTTCTAGAAAAAGAAAAAAAAATAAAAACTCACAACCTTATTTAAGAAAATATATGATCAAGATGAAAAGCATGGGTTCATGTGTCCCAAGAAACTTTAAATACGCCCTTGAGCCGGAGATGAAGATGCTTTTGGAACACTCCTCCTTTAATTTATTTTACTTATTTATTATTCTGCAAGGACTTTTTGGGGCTTAATAGTCAAGATTAGTCTCTTTATATAATAAATCTCTTTAAATTTTTGTCTCTTAACTTAAATAATTATAAATAAAAAAACGAAACTGGCTTGTCATGAGTTGTCTCATCATTTCACTAACTAGGATGCTATCACTTTTGAGCTTACAAATGGACACCAATAACGATTAGGCCGCCTTCACGTTTGTGGTTAGGGAACATTATATTGTCTATCCACCAATTCTGCCCCCTGGAAATTTGATGATTGATCAGGACGTTCAGAAAGAAAGTACGTTTCTTCATGTGAAGGTTGATCAGGAAGTGGAATGGCACATAATAATCGTTCTGTACAAATTAGCTCAACTTTCATATGGTATAGTACTGAACTTCACGTGCACGATGGGACAAAAAGTACACGAATAAAAGAAGCAAGAGATCGGTAAATTACCACTTCTATAAAATTGTTATGTGTTAGGATCGGGAACCCGGGTAGTGTGAAATATAGCCAAACAACGGTATAATGACAATAATAAAGACAATGAAAGTTGATAACAACGACAATTAAAGTAGATAAAGAAGACACAAATTTAACGTGATTCGGTCAAAGTGACTTACGTCCACAAGCGGAGAAGGACAATTTACTATAACAATAAGAGTACAAAAGAGAGTACAAAATTAGAGTAAATACTCTAATTAATCACAAATACCCTAAGGGAATAACCTCACAAGATCACTCCAAAGAAAGGGTTCACACAAGTGC
>AWOL01S0177466.1:0-40887 GCA_000715115.1 Nicotiana otophora
TGCGATAGTTGTACCTTTCGTAACTTAACGATAGTATTATTATCATTCTTGTAGATTAAGATGTGAAGAGGTGAGTTCAACTTGGTGATTGAAAATATTGTGATAAGGTATGTATCATTCTTGTAGATTAAGGTGTGAAGGAGTTTAGTCACTATAAGCAGGTAAGTATATCTCCAGATCATCTTTGACTCCTAGTTACTTCCAGTTATTATATTATCAGTTCAGTTTTAGTTTTCAATTATGTTATTTCCTTACATACTCGGTACATTATTCCGTACTGACGACCCTTTTTCGGGGACGCTGCATTTCATGCATGCAGGTTCAGATAGACAGACGGGTAGTCCTCCTCAGTAGGTATTTCCAGAGTTTAGCCTGATCTGTAAGCTCCACATCCTTCGGAGTTATCGGGTCTAGGTTTTTGTGTACATCTTATGTATTTATTTATATATATATTATGTGTAGGTCGGGGCCCTGTTCCGATCACAATATATTTATCAGTATAGGCTTGTAGACATATCCTGTTGGTTAGTGCAGTATGTTAGGTTTGTAGGCCTGGTATGTATAATTTGGTGGTTTGTCAGCTGTAGTAGCTATGACGGCCTTGTCGGCCTAGCTTTATATTGATGTTTAGTTAGCGCTAGTTTCCATTCAGTTTTATATTTTGCTTCGCAAATTGTCTTGCAAGGTAGCCCCATGGCCAAAGTATGACATTATATGTTCAGAGTCCCTTAGTCGCAATTTGGTACGCCAGGTTAGGTGAGGCACCGGGTGCTGGTCTCCCTCCTAGGTTCGGGGCGTGACAGCCAATAGCCCAATCAATTACGCAGGGAGAAACATCCCGCACCACATCTGTAGTACCATTGCAATTCCTCAATTCCCGATTTATAACCAACGCTTCACGTCGCATAAGATTAAATGGGAAAGAAATGAAGGCATAAGCCTCAAAGGAAATCAAATCACACGATGAGGAATCAAGAAGGGAAGTGCTCCTAACAGCTCTGTAGCCTCTCGAAGATAAGTACAGACGTCTTTGTACCGATCCGCAAGACCCTACTAGACTTGTTCATGACTCGTGAGACCTAAGTGAACCTAGTGCTCTGATACCATGTTGTCACGACCCAAAATTCATTAAAGGTCATGATGGCGCCGGACACCACTGTATGGCAAGCCAACACTAAATAGTTAATTAAATTCTCATTTTAATATTTTTGAAATCGTAAAGTTACTTCAATTTATCTAATAAAAGATGAATATACAAAATAATAACAATGTTTTCCAATTTCAATACTGAACATCCCATAATCATCCCAGAACCCGGTGTCATAAGTGCATGAGCATTTTCTAGGAATTTAAAATAAAATACAATAATTGTCTGGAATACAAATTTGGACAGGAAAGAAAATACAATTCTCTGAAGGAGACTCTGCTGGCTGCGGGTCTTACATAAGACGCAACTCACCTAAATCCCCGTAATAACCGAGCCTCTGCGCCCACAAGGCCACTAGTCATATATGTACCTGCACAAAACGTGCAACAAGTGTAGTATGAGTACGTAAATCAACGCATACCCAGTAAGTATCCCGCCTAACCTCGAAGAAGTAGTGACGAGGGGTCAACTTTGACACTTACTGTGGCCATCAATAATATAATTAGTCGTGGATTTATTACAAACGACAGTAAACTCAAGCAAATCATGAATCAATTAAACAATTCCTTTGTTAATAAGAGGTTTCCAAATTCACATTTCATCATTTATCAATTTATCTCAGACCAGGGAGGCAATATGATTATTTATAAATTTCAAGGCAAGCAATACAAGCATGCGCAAATCATGCCGAGGTCGTACGACCCGATCCAACAAATATTTAAACTGTGCACTGCTAGAGGATCGAATAGCACGAACCATAGAAGCATCTATTTAATCTGCGGAGGCTAAAGGCCCGCTCCCATGAGAGTAGTAAGAAATACCCCGCTCGCGAATCATACATGCGACGTGGTCAAACATAAATTTAACATTAAAATCATATCTCTTTCTTGATTCTTTTCAAAATAAGGGAAATTCAGCTTGTAGCTTTTTAATGAAATTACCCCTCTCGTGAAACATACATGCGATGCGGTTACACATAGATTTCTTCAGCTATTATATTATTCCTCAATTCTTTTCGAAATTATGAAGTTCAAATGAAACCTTTTAAATCTTAAGTTCTTCAATTTCAACTCCTTTCAAAACATTTAATAAGCAGACTCAATCTCGCTCCCTCTCAAGGCAAACAATAAACATAAATCAATAACAATATCAACAACGCATGATGTGAGCCTAAAACTACCCGGACGTAGGCATAACTAGTAGCTACGTACAGACTCTAGTCACCTCGTGTGTACGTGGCCCCCACAAATAGAAGCACACAATAATTTAGTTCATCTATGGGGTTAATTTTCCCTTACAAGGTTAGAAAGAAGACTTACCTCGCTCCGCAGTTCCATAACCGTCTTCCGGGCCCTTCAAACAACCCGAATCGATGCTCAACGCCACAAAACTTGCCAATAATTATTCAAACCCATTAATATGTATTCAAATACTCAATATAATCCAAGTTATAACAATTTCTAACCCCGATCAAAAAGTCGATAAAAATCACCCTCGGGCCCACGTGCCCGGATTCCAAAATATTTCGAAGATAACTTTACCCATAACCTCACGAACTCAAATATATAGTTTATTCTCAATTCCATACCCAATTTCGTGATCAAAATCCAAAAATACCAAATTCTAGGTCTTGTACCAAAACCCCACAATTTATACTAATTTCCATGTTTAAATCCTTATACAAATCATGTGTTTAACTTATAATAAGTGGGAATAACTTACCTTGGCATTGATGACGAAGAATGAGCTCCAAACTCACTCCAAGACCGGCTCTCATGGAGAAAATGAGGTGAAAATGAGCCAAACCCTCATTTTTAAAGAACACACTGCCCAACCCCGACATTCGCACTTGCGGCCTCTTCGTCGCATCTGCGGTCACCTAGATGCGGCCAAAACCTCGCACCTGCGGCCTCTTCGTCGCATCTGCGGTCTCGCAGGTGCGGCCAAAACCTCACACCTGTGCATTCCTTCTACCTAGCACGACTCTGCACCTACGCCCTCCTTCCGCATATGCGCCTCCACAAGTGCAGACATACCCTCGCACCTGCGCTCCCAGATTCTTCTCTCACTCTCACACCTGCGACGCACCTCCGTATCTTCGACCTTGCTTGTGCGGACAACCCTTCGCACCTGCGGTCACTGCCCAGATTCGCCCAAACCGCACCTGCGACCTCGCACCTGCGGCCTTTATTACGCAGGTGCGATCACACCAGATATCAGCTGCCTCATCTTTTCTTCCAAGTCTAAACTCGATCCGTTAACTATCCGGAATCCACCCAAGGCCCTTGGGACCTCAACCAATTATACCAACACATCCCAAAACATATTACGAACTTAGTCGAGCCTTCAAATCACATCAAACAACGTCGAATTCATGAATCACACCCCATTCTAAGCTTAATGAACTTTAAAATTCCAAACTTCTATATTCGATGATGAAACCTATCAAATCACGTCCGATTTGCCTCAAATTTTGTACACAAGTCATCTTTGATATTACAGACCTACTCCAACTTCTAGAATTGAATTCTGACCCCAATATCAAAAGTTCCACTCCCGGTCAAACTTCTCAAAATTATCCAAATTTCCAACTTTCGCCAAATGACCCTAAAATGACCTACAGACCTCCAAATCCACTTCCGGCCGCGCTCCCAATACCGAATCACCATACAGAGCTATTCCCAAACTCAAAATTCCAAACGGACATCGATAACATTGAAACGCATTTCAACCCAAATTTATGAGATTCTTCCAAAATGCTAACTTCCCCAATAGGTGTCGAAACGCTTCCAGGGTATCCAAAACCTGATACAAACATACGCCCAAGTCCGAAATCATCATATGAACCCGCTGGAACCTTCAAATCCCGATTCCGAGGCCGTTTACTCTAAAATCCAATCTTAGTCAATTCTTCCAACTTAAAGCTTTCGAAATGAGAATTTTCTTTCCAAATCAACTCTGAAATTTCGAAATTTCAATTCCGACCATGCGTACAAGTCATAATACCCAAAGTGAAGCTGCTTATGGCCTCAAACCGCTGAACGATGCGCTAGAGCTCAAAACAATCGGTCGGATCGTTAGAGACTGTCAGGTGTTTGTCAACATAATTAAAAAACAAGATAGGAGAGATTAGAAATGAGTAAAGAATGATTCAAATTAATAGACTAACCGACTTCTTACCTTATGGCTTACCTGCCATAAAACTACGACGCTAGGGTTTGACATAGATTCCTAAATTTATTTTGAAAAATCTGATTTGGATGAAGTTAGGTTTGAAGATGAAAATGTATTTGGACATCAGTTTTCAAAACATATTTAACTTTTTATTTTTTTGAAAAAATATGAAACATGACTCATACCCACAAATTTTAAAAATTATCACAAATACCCAACAGTACCTTCATCAATAACATTCATTATATTATCACAAATCATAGTCCTGACCATAAATAAATTTGGTACAAAATTTTTATTTTTATAATGAATTACATAATACACTATCAGATGACCGAGAAGACGAAGCAGCATTGTTATAAAATAATAAATGGTGGGATTTTTTATAAAATACAAAAATTTGGGGCAATATTTTAAAAATATAATAGTAATATTTTGGGACAAAACCAACTCTTGAGATGGTTTTGGGATTTGAGTTTTGGGATTTGAGTTTTGGGTTTTGGGAATTTGCCAAAATATGGATAAAATTTATGAACAAATATGTATTTGCCAAAAAAATTCAAATAAATTTTGGCAAAATCTATGACCAAACGGGTCATACTAATAATTAGTAAGTAATTTAAATTTCTAATTTTTTTCAAGTCTTGTAATTTAAAGGTAGGGTTAGATCTGTGTACACACTACTCTGCTCATACCCATTTATAAAATTATACTCCATCCGTTTCAATTTAGATGAGGTAGTTTGACCCGACACAAAATTTAAGAAAAAAGAAAAAGACTTTTAAAATTTGTGGTCTTAAAAGTTTAAGGGGTAAAAGTTTTGTAGGGTCATGATATTTGTGTGATTATAAAAACTTCTCATTAAGGGTATCTCCAACCTTTACCACCATTTTGCGGACAACTTACTCCAACCATTCCCCCATTTTCCCCCCAAAAGAGAATATTCTTTTTTATCTTCTTCTCTCTCTTCTATATTATATTATTATCTTTCATTTCAATTTTATTTTTTAATTTTTATTAAACAAATTCCATCTTTTATTTTGATTAATTTGTAATTTCCATTAAAAGCAATTCCATAAAATTTTAAATAATATAATTTGTAAGCAATTATTATAGATTAACTAATAATTTAAATAAAAGTAAAATCATTGTGATACAAGATTAATTAAATACATATTACATAACGATAAAATTCATTCGAAGTACTACATAAATATTTAACTTCAACCTCTAGCATTCTCCCATAAATGATCTATTAATGCATTACGAAGTGCAAAATGAGCATCTTTGTCCTTAATTCTTCTATGTCGAGCTAAAATTCTTGAAATCGTTGATTTTCATCTACTGTCATTTCTACTGTTGGAGGTGGACCTTCTAAATCATCTTGAATTGGTGCATTAAGATCACGCTCATTCTCGATTATCATGTTGTGCAGTATAATACATGTAGTCATTATATCATGTAGCACTTTTTTTTGCCAAAAACATGACGGTCCTGCAACAATTGCAAAACGTTGTTGCAAAACTCCGAATGCACGTTCAACATCTTTTCGACATGATTCTTGTTTCATCGTAAAATATTTCTTCTTTGGCGAACGTGGCTCACGAATAGTTTGCACAAGGGTTAACCATTTTGGATATATACCGTCAGCTATTGTTGGGGATCCACTAAGACCTGCATATTGTCCAGCCCATGCTGTTGGATAATTTTTCCATTTCCAATGCATGCAGTCTAGACTTCCTAGCATTCCTGGAAAGTCACACTGTTCACCGATGTGCAGAAGCCTTGCAACATCGTTAGGTGTTGGTGATCTCAAATATTGTGTGTCATCTCCTAACTTATCATTTTCAGTAAATTTAAATGAGGATGTTACAGGTGATTCCACACCATCACAACGACCAAGTGGGGTGAAGAAAGCAAAAATGAAGAAAAAAATCGACGATGGTTATATGAAGATAGTCGAATTACAAAATAATCGAATTGTTGAGGTGATGAATAGTGCAACTGAGAGATAAAAAGAAACAAATGAAAGAAATAAATAAGACTAAAAAAATTGAAATATGATCTTAAAATTATGTCCATAGATGTGGATTTTGTTTTGGATCCAGTTCATCGTGAATATTTGCGGCAAGAACAACAACAAATAATGTATAAAAGAAGTCAACAACCACAACAGTCACAACCACAACAATCATCTGCCTCATTCGCTCAGTACTATAATAATTTTGGTGTACCTAAAAATGACATGTCTCACTTCTAAATTATTATGTTATTTAACGTAGTTTCAATTTTAATGTATTTTAATTTAATGTATTTTCAATTTTAATGTATTTCTAATTTTAATATATTTTCAATTTTAATGTATTTTAATTTAATGTATTTTCAATTTTAATGTATTTCTAATTTTAATATATTTTCAATTTTAATGTATTTTAATTTAATGTATTTTCAATTTTAATGTATTTCCAATTTTAATGTATTTCAATTTTAGCAACATCAAATATTTTATATTTGCACCTTTCATTTTTTGTGATGGTTATATCTTTTTCATACAATTATAACTCATAATAAAATTAACTACCAATTTTACATAAAAAAAANTGTTGCAAAACTCCGAATGCACGTTCAACATCTTTTCGACATGATTCTTGTTTCATCGTAAAATATTTCTTCTTTGGCGAACGTGGCTCACGAATAGTTTGCACAAGGGTTAACCATTTTGGATATATACCGTCAGCTATTGTTGGGGATCCACTAAGACCTGCATATTGTCCAGCCCATGCTGTTGGATAATTTTTCCATTTCCAATGCATGCAGTCTAGACTTCCTAGCATTCCTGGAAAGTCACACTGTTCACCGATGTGCAGAAGCCTTGCAACATCGTTAGGTGTTGGTGATCTCAAATATTGTGTGTCATCTCCTAACTTATCATTTTCAGTAAATTTAAATGAGGATGTTACAGGTGATTCCACACCATCACAACGACCAAGTGGGGTGAAGAAAGCAAAAATGAAGAAAAAAATCGACGATGGTTATATGAAGATAGTCGAATTACAAAATAATCGAATTGTTGAGGTGATGAATAGTGCAACTGAGAGATAAAAAGAAACAAATGAAAGAAATAAATAAGACTAAAAAAATTGAAATATGATCTTAAAATTATGTCCATAGATGTGGATTTTGTTTTGGATCCAGTTCATCGTGAATATTTGCGGCAAGAACAACAACAAATAATGTATAAAAGAAGTCAACAACCACAACAGTCACAACCACAACAATCATCTGCCTCATTCGCTCAGTACTATAATAATTTTGGTGTACCTAAAAATGACATGTCTCACTTCTAAATTATTATGTTATTTAACGTAGTTTCAATTTTAATGTATTTTAATTTAATGTATTTTCAATTTTAATGTATTTCTAATTTTAATATATTTTCAATTTTAATGTATTTTAATTTAATGTATTTTCAATTTTAATGTATTTCCAATTTTAATGTATTTCAATTTTAGCAACATCAAATATTTTATATTTGCACCTTTCATTTTTTGTGATGGTTATATCTTTTTCATACAATTATAACTCATAATAAAATTAACTACCAATTTTACATAAAAAAAAAATAGTTGCAAGATAATTAATTTTTCAAAAATATACGTCAAAGTTGAGATGAAAAATTAATTAGGTAAATATATTATATAAACATAATTAAGTATATATAAAAAGATAAATTAAAAGATTAAATAATAAAAATAATAATATTTTAATGGTGAATAGTAAATGGGGAGATGAATAGTGTGTCCCCAAAATTTGGGGAGACACTATTCACTTCCCATTTTGGGGACAAAAATGGGGGAGGGTTGGAGTGAAATTTCTCACAAAAATGGGGAACTCCCCATTTTGGGGACAATATTGGAGTTGCTCTAAGGATAAAATGGGTAAAATGAAGAATTTAAAATTGAATTAATTCTAAATTTAAAAATATGTCATTTATTTTGGAACAGACTAAAAAAGAAAGTACCTCATCTAATTTGAGACGGAGAGAGTACTGAGTTTGTTGTTATTTTCCTATCATAATTCATAATGCGATTGCCTTATTTACTATTAGCAAATATCCTATCTTATTTTTAATTCCAATCCAATGGCATCACCGCTTCATTAAATGGAAAATTGAGAAGCTCTGGATTATTCCAATGTCGCTTTTTGTCATTTGGATTTTCTTCACTTGTATTATCGGGAATTTTATCTCCAAGTGTTCCCTTTACTGATTTGAGGCGAAATAGCAACTCCAACTTTACTGCTTCTACCCCATAATGGACTGGACTCATTTTTATAAATGAAGTGGGCTAATATTAGTCAGAGCCAGTGAAACTCGGGGAAAGTGCAAATATAGCCATTCTCAGGGATACTATTTAGAGATTAACCATTATTTTTTTTTGTCCTAAATTTTTTAACTGCAAATCTTAACATGAAAAATTGAACTGATAAACTGAAATTCATAACACACTGGCTAATTCCTAAATAGCAGCCCTTTTGAGTGGCTACTTAGTGTCATTTATAAGTGCAACTCCACGACTTGGTGCCAAACATGCTGGCCCAAAAGTTCTACAAGATCACATCATCCTTGGCCATTTCCTCAAAATCCTAATGCAAGGATATTAGTTGATCTTATTTATCATAAGAAGCTTTCACATCTTTGTATCAGTTAAAAAGAAGGGAAAAAAAAAGGGGAACACAGGAGATAAAAGAGAAAGTGATTCTTTTCAACAAATGAGAGTTATGCCACACAATTCAACAAGTTCACTAGGAGACTTGCATTCCCTTGTTCTTTGTTCTTCATATATAGAATCTGAGAGTATCGATGTCCCTCACTTGTTGATTCTAGGTATGGTATCCAATTGACATCTCAGCTAATTTTATGGCCATAAAATAAATACAAGAGATTGCATGTGACTGCACAAAAAGATAATTTCTTTACATTGTTAGTATATATAAGTTAAATCTTTTTAGTAAATATCGCATATAAAAGGACTTACTGGCCATATTCCTAGCAACTTATTTATAGTTGGACTTCCCATACTTTGCTGAACAATATCTGTCAAATTTAATTCACACACAAGCATAATACCTGCTTACAGAAATTTCGGTAGTGGCTGCTCAATAAACTTCACATGTTACTTAAAGCTTGGTGATGGCCTTCAATATTGCCCATGTCATGTTAAACACAAATCCAGCATATATAACCAATAAAGGTCTGGGGTTCTGATTTCGTTTGAAAATGTATTGCTAGACTATGTAACAGTTGGTGCATACACTTCATATGTAAATAATAATGAACCTCGCGAGGTACTAGTTCAACTAAAACAATATTGGTTAACAATCACCAATTTGGACTTATCACTAAAATTGCAATTTCTTCATTTCTAATCACTAAAATCGTAATTTCTTCATTTGTAATCACTAATCGTAATTTTTTCATTTGTAGTCACTAATAGTAATGCTTATGGATTAGCCTCCTTCGCCGCCACCATCACCACCTTCACCATCAATACCTACCATAGGTGGTGGTGTTATTTCTGCGAAATTGAGCTAACCATCTTAAGTTAGCCCAAAAATTTAAGCTTCAATTAGTGCTAATATTTTGCAAGAACAAGAATATAAAATGTAAAATATCCATGCCCGGAGCAGTGACATTCTTGAACGAAGTCTATCCCTAGCTGAGTGGGGTGTCGTGACCCTAGATGGTCTAACGTTTGGAGTCTATTCTAGCCTTGACAGCTCATTTCTTACGAAAAAAAGATCATAAGGTGTACTCACCGTGTGTGTTTGGTATGACATGAGTCATTTTTCTGATATTTTTCGTCACGTCAAATACACGGTGGTGGATGCAATCCTTGTGCTCGGGTTTAGCTGAACAAGTAATTTTGACAAGATTTAAATATATATGTGCGGAAAAACTACTAACATTTCAACAGATAGCAAATCTAAGCGCATAACTTCAAAAGTACAGTTCAACGAGTTCGGTGTTAAAAATATTAAAAATTGAATCCATTAAATTTAAATTATGAATCTACCCCTATAAATATATATATCTATTACCCATCACCAAGCATGAAGAACTTGCAAGCAAGTATAATGTGTTAGAGGAGACTTACCCTTACCAAAGCTGTTGCACAAAGTGAGAATAAGGCGGAGTAAGGTATAGGGAGTGAGTATTGTCTATTGTTGTATTTGTATGCTACATCAAGCCAAAATGAGTTTTTTTCGAATTTCTTATCTGGTGTTCGATATTCGTATTAGGGCTCGATTAAATTCAGTCATATTGAAAAGCTCTACATTAAGAGGTAAAATATTTTTTTAGCAAAGGCGACTCCAAAATCAAAACGAGTTGATCCATTATATATAACAGTACTGACAAAAATAAGCCCTCATTTCTACCATTCTAGAAGAAACACGTTACACTAAATTTTAGTTTTACTGTGAATATTGGGGACTATCATATCGTTACTGTTGTATGTAACCATAAGCATCATCTATCTAGTCAAAAAAAGAGAGTACATAATACAGCCAATCCAGATTCCAGCAACATAAAATTATTCAGGTCAACCTTTGTGACATTTTGTTTTTAAAATAATTGTTGGTGAAATATTTTCAAATAATTAGACTACGGAATACATAAGAATAAAGTTTTACACAAAATTGACAAACTAAAGTACATTTTCAATACTAACAATAGTAGAAACAACAAAAGGAAGAATCAAGATATATATACAAAATTAAAAAAATGTACGAAAATAATCCTAAGAAAATGAGGCTTCCGAAAATTTAAAGAAAATTAAAAATAGAAAAAAGAGGTGTAAAATTTCAACTTAAAACTATTGATTAAACATACTTACCTTGTATACTTCATACTAAATGGACGTAATTTTTGACATCTTGCAATTCTTCCTATTGTTTTTTTAATTTAAAAAATACCTCCTATGAATTAATATCATATTTTGAGCTTTAATTTACTTAAGCTCAAGGGGATACTCTATCTCAACACGTAGGTGAATGAGATATTACTTTTCGTTACACAAAATGTTAGGCGATTTACTCAAACCTCAAATTAGTCCAACTTGATGCATCTTTTGGATATACGTCCAAGACAATTTTATATTATATCCATTAATACATGGGTAATAACAGTCCAAACCATAAGTATTTTCATAAATATAACTCATGAATAACCCATGATAACATTTATAGCCTGTTTGGCCAAGCTAGCAGAAAAAAACTTCTCTCCAAAATCACTTTTTTAAAAAGCACTTTTGAGAAAAATACACTTGAAAGCAGTTTTTAAAAGCTTGGTCAAACTGTAACGACTCGAATGGTCATTTTGCATTCTAGATCCCCGTTCCCCTAAATAAGGCTCTTCGTATGTGCTTTTGCTATTTTATGACCTGCGAGGACGGTTGGTTCGGATTTGGAAGGGTTCGGGTTGAAATCGAAATACTTGGTTCCTTAATGTTGGCTAAAAAGGGCTAAGTTTGACTTGAGTCAACATTTTGAGTAAACGACCTCAGAACCAGGATTTGACGGTTCCAATAGGTTCGTATGATGATTTTGGACTTGGACGTGTGTTCGGATCGAGTTTTAGATGACACGGGAGCGTTTCAGTGCCTAATGTTGAAAGTTGGCGTATTGAAGGTTTAAAAGTTCTTTAAATTTGGTTTGGAGTAGGTTTTGATATTATCGGGGTCCCTTTGGGATTCTGAGCCTAATAATAGTTCTGTGTGGTGATTTAAGACTTGCACACAAAATTTGGTACTATTCCAAGTAGTTTAGGTATGATTCGGCGCGTTCGGAGCAAGTTGAAAGAATTTGAAGTTCATAATTGATTCAATTTGGTTTGGGGGTGTGATTCTTAGTTTTGGTGTTGTTTTCCGCATTCTGAAGGTTCGGGCAAATCTGTCTCATGATTTCAAACTTGTTGGTATAGTTGGGCAATCCGTACGATGCACAGATTGAGTTAGAACTTGAAAGGGGCTACGGGTGCACCAGTTCTGGTATGCCCGCATGTGCGAGCTCTTGGCCCCAGAAGCAGTCTAGGCAAGCTGGTTGTGGCCTGTAGAAGAGGCGAGGGTTCCGCAAAAGCGGCCTCGCTTCTGCGAGGGACGGGCCACAGGTGCGAAGGGGCCGTCCAGGCCTGGAGCCGCAGGAGCGAGAGACGAGCCGCAGAAGCGGGCTCGCAGATGCGGTATCTTCTCCGCAGAAGCGGCCAGTGCTGGGCCTGAAGCTTTCCGCAGAAGCAGACCGTGGTACGCAGATGCGGCCCATTGACCACAGATGCGAAAGTCCCGGAGATAGAAAGGTTTCATTAAAACGGGACTTAACCCATTTTTGACCCATTTCTCTCACTTCTTGGGCGATCTTGGAGCTTCTTAGAGATGGGTTTTCACCTAACTATTGGAGGTAAGTAATTTATATCCAATATAAGTTAGATACATAGATTATGGGTAGATTTTAACATGTAAATTTGTGAAAATTATGGGTTTAGATGAATAAATCTAGGTTTTGGATAAAAATGGGATTTACCCACAAAAATAGTTATGGGATTGAGTGAAAATTATATATTTGAGTTCGTGAGGTTATGGGTAACAACTTTCTTTAAACATTTTCGAAATCCAGGCACGTGGGCTCGAGGGTAAATTTTAAGAATATTTCAATTTGGGTTGGGTAATTACTCTAATAGCTAAATCATTAACTTTTGAGCATATATTGATTAATTTATACGATATTTGACTAGTTTCAGATTGTTCGGCACCGAGTTGAGGCTTTAGGGTGAATTTGAGGCCGGAAAGGGAGCTTTGAGACAAGGTAAGTCTCTTGCCTAACCTTGTAAGAGGAAATTTACCCCATAGGTGATTTAAATTGCTATTTGCTTCTAATTATGGGGGCTATGTACGCACGAGGTGACGAGAGTCCGTGCGTAGCTATTAACTATGCTTATGACCGGGTAGTTTAGGACCTAAATCATGAAATATTTGTGATGCTTGCACCCTACCTGTTAATTTAAGTATCTAAATTATATTGAAATTTGATAAAGGAATTGTAAAAGACCGAATTTCACTTACTTGAGTTTTGGCGAGTTACTTGACCGTTAATAGAAATTGTGCTTCTTTGTGTATTAGCCTTGTAATAACTTTTAAATCGGATATTCATAAAGTATCATCTTTTCTTGTGGAGCGGGCCGAACGCCTCGGAAGTAGATAGATGTATCTATGGTTCATGCCGCACGAACCTCGGCAGTGTACACGTTATTCTGGATCGGACCATACTACCTCGGCATAATCGTGCGTGATAATACTTAGAGCTTAATTATATTTGATATTATTTCATGGCTTGAGAGATTAAAATTATATGAGACAGAAATTAATTTGGGATTTACCATTTGTGAAAGAATTATTTATTTTCCTGCTGGTTATTGAGTTATTCTTATTATTTACATAACCCATGCTTATTGAGAATTACTGTATTTTTATTGTTAGCCCATAGTAAATGTCGATGTCGACCCCTCATCACTACTTCTTCGAGGTTAGACTTGATACTTACTGGCTACATGTTATTTATGTACTCACGCTATTCTTCTACACTAACCGTGTAGGATCTGAGGCAGGTGCATCTGGCAGTCACACCGGCGCACATCCCCAATACCCTGAGGCCTAGTGGTGAGCAGCTTCCTGATCTATTCTACAATACCTAGAGCTTCTCTTTTGTACTTATTTTCTGTCTATTTTATTTCAGACAACAGTTAGAGTTTTGTATATTCTACTAGTGCTCATACACTTGTGACATAGGTCTTGGCACACATTCTAGTAGACTTTATGGTTTTGGAGTATTTATATATCACTATTATTGCACTTAGTTGCTTTCGTTTTATTTATTTGAACTTTCTACTTTTTAAACTCTTAATAAATAAAATTTAATTACTTGGAAACTTATTAAAAAGAGTAATCACGTAGTTAGTTCACCATTGGCTTGCCTAGCGGCGACGCCGGGGGCCATCACGGCCTATAGGATAAATTGGGTCGTGACAACATGGTATCAGAGCGCTAGGTTCACATAGGCCTCACAAGTTATGAGCAGGCCTAATAGAGTCTTGCGGATCAGTGCAGAAACATCCGTGCTTATCTTCGAGAGGCTATAGGATGTTAGAAAACTACAATTTTCTTCATCTCCTATCGTGCAATTGATGTTGTACTAAGTATCATTCTCTTATTCTCTCATAGATAGTGAGAACACGAGCGACAGATGTACCCGATCATGGAGGAGATGCCCCCCCCTATTGCTAGAGGCCGAGGGAGGGCTCCAGCTCATGGTAGAGGATGAGGGCGTCCTAGAGTTGTTCGAGTCATGCCACCAGTGGATCCAGTAGAGGATCCTATTATTGAGGAGCAGGGCGAGGTGCCTGCAGCAGAACCAACCCCGGTGGATTTCATGTCCGAATCGGGATTCCAGGCGGTCATGGGCCGTATGTTGTGGTTCATGGATTCTATGACTCAGGCTGGTTTATTTCCAATAGACCCAGCCGCATCTCAGGTGGGAGGGGGAGCACAGACCCCTACCGCTCAGGTTCCAGGGCATGCAATTGCCGTATATCAAACCCTGGGCGCACTACCCGTAGGTGGAGCTCAGACAGTTGCAACAGCAGCCCAGACCAGCTGCGGTCGGCGATCCGCAGCAGCTATTGGACAGATGGACCAGGCTTCATCCTCTTGTCTTTGGGGGTGAGCGGCATGAGGACCCCCATGATTTTATTGATTGGTGCAGAGACAAACGGCACAACATGAGGATATTAGAGTCTCACGGGGTAGAGTTTTCCACCTTCCATATGGAGGGCAGGGCCCGTAGGTGGTGGTAATCATATCTTCTCGGCAGACAAGCATATTCTCCTCACATGACTTGGGACCGGTTCACCCATATTTTTATGGATAGATATATTCTTCCCTCTTAGATAGAAGGGTTGCGGTTTCATTTCGAGCATCTACAGTAGAGTCAGATATCGGTGACCGACTATGAGGCGAGATTCTCTGAGTTATCTCGTCATGCACTTATGATACTTTCTACCGACACGGAGAGAGTGCGGAGGTTTGTTGCGGGTTTGCACACTGGTATTCAGGCCACTATGGCCCAAGAGGTTGAGATGAGGTCTTCTTACGAGCTAGTCGTGGAGATAACTCGGAGGATCGAGGGTGTATGTCAGCGTAGCCGGGAGCAGGCTACGAGGGAAAAGCGATTTTGGTATGCTAGAGAGTTTAGAGGTGCCTCGGCTGAGGGCAGATGTCAGTTTGTAAGGGGTCAGTCCAGCAGGCCCACATATCTAACACTGTCGCCTCCTCGGGGTGCTCCAGTGCGACCTTATTTCAGCACCATGGCAGAGAGTTCCTACCGCCCACCAACTATTCAGGGATCCTCCAGTGGGTATTCAAGCCATCAGGGTTAAACTTCAGGTCAGCAGTCCACCGTACCAGGAGGTTGTTTCGAGTGCGGGGATCTTAGTCATGTGCGGATTCTCCCCAAGGCTTCGGGGCAAGGTAGTGCAGTAGGGTCGGCAGCCTATGATTACAATACTAGCTGCCCCACCAGCCGTCCGGCCACCCATAGGTAGAGGGCAGGTGGGTAGGGGCGGTCCTAGAGGTGGAGGCCAACCAAGAGGCGCTCCAGCCAGATTCTATGCCTTTTCAGCCAGACCAGATACAGTAGCCTTAGATGCCATGATCACAAGTATTATTTCTGTCTGCGGTAGGGATGCTTCAGTAATATTTGATCTAGGGTCTACATATTCATATGTTTCATCTCTGGTTGCTCATTTCCTGGAAGTTCCTCGTGAGTCCTTGAGTACGCATGTTTCTGTGTCCACTCCAGTAGGCAATTCTGTTTTTATGGATAGGATCTATCGGTCTTGCATTATTACCTTCTGTGGTTATGAGACTAGAGCGGATCTTCTATTGCTCGATATGAACGACTTTGAGATCATCCTAGGCATGGGCTGGTTATCTCTATATCACACCATCCTTGATTGCCATTCCAAGACTGTTACCTTGGCGATGCTAGAGTTGCCTAGATTTGAGGGGAATGGTTTGTCTATCAGTGCACCTAGTCGGGTTATTTCTTTTCTGAAGGCTCGACATATGGTCGATAAGGGTAGTTTGGCTTATCTAGCCTATGCTCGAGATACTACTATAGAGACTCCGACGATCTATTCAGTGCTCGTAGTCCGGGAGTTCTCCAATATGTTTCCTTCTGATCTTCCAAGCATGCCATCATATCGTGATATCGATTTCTGTATTGGTTTGGCTCGAGGTACCCAGCCTATCTCTATTCCACTGTACCGCATGGCCCCGAAGAGTTGAATGAATTGAAGGAACAACTTGAGGAGTTGCTAGCAAAGGGGTTTGTCAGACCGAGTGTGTCACTTTGGGGGTGCACCGGTGTTATTTGTGAAGAAGAAAGACGGGACTATACGGATGTGTATTGACTACCGCCAGTTAAACAAAGTTACCATTAAGAATAAGAACCCGTTGCCGCGTATTGATGATTTGTTTTATCAGTTACAGGGTGCTAGGGTGTTCTCCAAGATTGACTTGAGGTTGGGGTTCCGTCAGTTGAGGATTCAGGATTCGGATGTTCCGAAGACGGCTTTCCGGACTAGATATGGCCATTATGAGTTTCAAGTGATGTCCTTCGGTTTAACTAAAGCCCCGACGACGTTTATGGATTTGATGAATCGGGTGTTCAGGACATATATTAATTCGTTTGTCATTGTCTTCATTGATGACATTCTGATCTACTCGCGTAGCATGGAAGAGCACGAGCAACATTTGAGAGTGTTGCTTCAGACAGGGAACAAAAGCTATATGCTAAGTTCTCCAAGTGTGAGTTCTGGTTAGATTCTGTGGCATTCTTGGGACATGTTGTATCAGGTGAGGGTATTAAGGTAGATCCCAAGAAGATCGAGGCAGTTCAGAGTTGGCCTCACCCTACTACAGTGATTTAGATCAGGAGCTTCTTGGGGTTGGCACGTTATTATCTCCGATTTGTGGAAGGTTTCTCATCTATTGCAACACCTCTGACCAGATTGACCCAAAAGGGCACTCCGTTCCGATGGTTCGATGATTGTGAGGCGAGCTTTCAGAAGCTCAAGACCGCATTGACTTCAGCACCAGTATTAGTGTTGCCTTCTGGTTCAGGGATGTATACATTCGACGTTTGTGGAGGACGGTCACCTACCTTCGACGTTTGTGCCAAGAAACTAGAGAGGAGCTAACCTTAGATCATATGATGAATCTCTATTCCCCCAAAATCTTCCGCGGGGGAATGATTAACCTTTGCAAGTGTGGCCACCATGCTTTGCTATGTAGCATGGATGATGACAATGACCGTGGGTGGATGGAACGATTCGTTACAGTTGCAGTTGCCACCAACGACATCATTCCGACAATGACTTCATCCTTTCCAGTCGCTTGGAACCACACTCGTAAGTTCTTTGTATAATATTCCTTTTTGCTAGATAATCTTTTATGGTTGTAACTTCTCTTCACCCTTCGCATGTTTCAGCAGCTTGATGGATCCCACTGGTGGTAGCAGGTTTGGACTGGTGGGTTTAAAATAGTTTGGACGTCACAATGCCCGAAACTCGTTTATCGAAAGAACTGGTCCTTAAATATGGGTGGAAGGACAAAACTCACGGTAATTTTAATTTACCTTGCTTCCATTATGAATAACTTGGTTTAACCCTTCTGACTTGTTCATAAAATTAGGTCTACTTGCGGGCTTTGTGGTTGTCCCCGAGGAGGACGTTTTGGTTGATCCTGCTGATATAGCGAGGCTGCTTCGGGAAGCACGTACTCGAACAGGTATCTCCGGGCCTGCTTCGGGCGCAAACTCTTCTTTACGGAG
This sequence comes from Nicotiana otophora, assembly GCA_000715115.1. Classification (NCBI taxonomy): domain Eukaryota; kingdom Viridiplantae; phylum Streptophyta; class Magnoliopsida; order Solanales; family Solanaceae; genus Nicotiana; species Nicotiana otophora. The sequence goes on from AWOL01S0177466.1 coordinate 18,263, forward strand.
TCCCCGACCAGAGGATAAACAACCAAAGAAAAGACGTTCCTCCACGGCCAGGGAAAAGAATAAGAGGGCAAAGATTGATGCCCCCGAGTCATCTCCGATGGTGATGATGACTGTTCCTCCTTCCTGGCCGGTCATAGACACCGTGATGATTGATGATGAAGAAGCTGTTGATGAGGGAGCTTCTTTACATAGAAGGCGATGATCATCATTATCTCAATAGGATGCTTGACCTGTTGAGATAGTTACACCAACTGAAGACGATGTCTCGGCACTTTGGGGAGAATCTGATTTGGTAGAATATGCCAACTACTGTTTTCGGGCCCCAATTGTTGTAACTGATTTTGCGGGGCAGAGTACCAGGTCCTTGTCGTCTTTGGTTAGTGAGCATCCAACAACCTGCACTACATTTGATGCAGCTGCTTCTCATTCTTCAACTCCATCAGCTTCATCTCCACCTTCACCAACACCAGCAATTGCTACATCACTTCCATCTTCATCCACTCTTCCATCAGCAGTTGCTACATCACCTCTATCGGCCACACCTAACCGTGAAGAAGGTGTTCCTCTTCCACAATCCCAGTTCATGGGAATTTGGGACAAAATTATGTTACCCCTTCTGAAGATCTACAAAGGAGGAGGAAAGTTACTCTTTCGGTCTCTACTGGATGCAACTTGCTATCTCGACCGGTGGAGCTTGCTAACTATCTGAAGCCTTTGGCTTCAGAAAAAGACTGGGAAATGATTTAGGCACTCTCGGGAGAGTTCTTGTTGAACAATGCCATGTACAACGCCGCATCAGTACGTTCTTTTCTCCCTTCAATACATCTTCTACTTTTGTATGGATGTATTCTAAGTTTTACTTTTAGGCCAATTTCCTTGCTTCTGAGGGCCTTCAAAGGTTGATTCGCAAAAAGGAAGAACTTACTTCTGAATGTAACCAGATTTTGGCGGAACAAGACCAAACTACTCTCTGCCTCTTGGAACTAGAAACCAAAGCCACTGAGGTCATTATTTTGGAGGCTCGTTTGCAGTAGAGCGATCAAGAAGTGGTAACCCTTAGCCAAGAGATTATATCGCTAGGGGTTAGATTTGATGAAGCCAAGGCCAAATGGGCTAAAGTCCAGGACGCCGTTCTTGGTGCAAGTGATCGTGAGGCTGCCTCCGCTGAAAGAGTGATTCACTTAGAGGTAGCCTTGAATTCCAAAATCGAAGAGCTTGCTGCTGTGGGGGAGAAACACGCCAAACTAGAAGAGAAGTACATGGAAATGATTGAGCATAATTGGCTCTTTAGTTCAACTGTTCGCGACCTTGACGTCAGCCTCAAGTCTTCTAGGTCCGCCCGGGAAAGCCTTTCTGCCAAGGTTTCCCAACTCAAAGAAGAACTTAAGCGCCGAGCGGCTTCCCTTGTTGTTGAACAAACTTATGCCATGTACAGAATGAGGATAAAAACCTTATAAGAGGCCAAATCCGGTATCATTGATCTTGATGCCAAAATTGCTAAGGCCCCAGAGCTTGAATTGACTGCAAAAAATGGACTCCCAGCGCAGTATGATGCTCCAGGTTCTTCTGATTTCGGTTCTGAGTTTTCGAAAACTGAAGAGGAATCGGAAGGCGATGATGTCGAACACCAAACTGGGGAAAACGTTGAGCCATCGGTGGAAACACCTACGTTTTCCGGGGATGCAGATACTTTTCTTTCTCCTGGTTCCGGAGGCACTGCAATTTAGCTTTTTCTTTCTTTTCTCATTTTGTACTTTTATCTTTTTGGCACGTTCTTATACATAAAGATATATTGTTTCTCAAGTATTGTTTGAGTCTTACTTTCGTTTGAATATCCATACAAATCTTTAACTTTTGCACTTGCTCAAGCATTCTGCGCATGTTGTTCTATTCGCGCTTTACTATGTGTAGTTTTGGATGCCTTTTCTTCGAAGCATTTTGGTTCCGAGTATTATCCCTTTTACGTGAGGGTTTCTATGGATATTTGAGCAAGTTTCCCTTTTACGTGAGGATTTTTGTGAATATTTGCGGAAGTTTATTTTTTGTGTCCTTTTCATATGCGGCTTCAGGTGTATTTTTTTCCGATGACATTTTAGATTCTGGGCATTGATTCTTCCGGAACCAACCCTTTAACGTGAGAATTTTTATAAGAAAAAACCCTCTTATATCTATGGTGCTCTTGAAGAGGACTTATCATGTTCATTACGACACTAACATTTGAAGTACTTGTTTAACTTTCAAATGACAAAGTTAGCTCATCGTTTGGACAAGAAACAAGTTAAAACCAAAAGTATTTGGTATAGCTAGTTGTATTTTATCATTAATAAAAAACAAAACAAACACAAAGACAAATATTGGAAAGAAAGAAATGAGTTCTTCAACAATCCAATGTAGTACCCTTTTGGAAATGTATTTTAACTTTCATTTTTTTTATAAACAACTTTCTGAATATTGTTTTCTTATATACCAAATTTTAGGAGGTCTTCCTATTTCAGTTAGTGCCCTCACCACTCACAAAGATTTCCCACCATATAGTGCGCACTCACCATTGAAAAGGGGCACCAATTTTGGATCTAGCATTTGTTTTCTTTCATAGTGGCCCAGACGGTTTTTGCTAGCAGATTTCTTTCTTCCTCTCCAAGCACAAGAGCACGGATATATTCACATGCACACAGATATTTTTAGAGGGGAGAGATAGAATTTCGGAGAAAAGAGGTAAAGAAAAGTTTTAGGGTTTCTCTTCTTGGAGTTTCAAAAACAAAAAAAATCAGTTTACTTGTCGATTTTTCTATTGAATTCCAGAAAAACAAAAACAAAATCAGTTTAATTTTCTTAATTTTCCTCTTGAATCTAGAAAAATTGCATATGAAATGTTTCTGTTTTGATTCCAATTTTCGAAAAAAATAAGACAACAATATTCCAGTCCCTTCCTTCGATCATCGATTCCAAATATGGAAGTCGAATGAGTTGAGGCATTGTTCGAGTTTGGTTCATTCGAGTTCCGTCAGTTTCAAATTTCGGCCGTAGAAGTTGATTTGTCTTGCTCGTGTAACTCCTGGATTGTTGTTTGTTAATCGAAGGCAATTCTAGGTTTCGTTCTTTTCCCCGCTCATTTTACTATTATTAGTGTTAATTTGAGTATAATGAGAGCCGTTTAAAATTTAGAACATAAAAATTCAATTAGTGTTGAAGTTTAGTAATTCCCTTACTCCTTGTTTGCTTAAAGAGTTCGTGCGTAATAACTAGAGTTGAGACTTTCTATGTTTGACATATTTTTAGCATGCACATTCATTATCGTAGTATCTGTAGTCATGTTTTGTTTTTCATCTTGTTAGAATCACTTGGTCCTCTCTTACTAGAGTAAAACTGGAAGGGATGAAGGTATTTTGACATTATATTAATGGAATTATCTATCTCTATTTCAAATTGTGACATTTGGGTAATTTAAATGTTAGAACAAATTTTCAACACATGTTTTTTTTCTTTTGCTAATTTTTATTTGCTTTCTTTTTTTGGAATTTAGCTTGTGAGAAAACTCTGCTTTTAAACTAATCTTTTCTTACCTACTCACTTGAATCGTCATGAGAGTCATTTTTCTTATCTTATTTTGATCGTGATAATTTAATGTTGAAATAGTAAACTCTTGGAAGTAGTGTTTCTTTCAGATTTTCAGAACTTTAGTAGTCATTGAGATGGTGTGAAAACTCTTTTAGTCTTTGCATTCTTACTGTTAGTTTTTCGCATTTTCTTTCTTTATCTTTTCCATGATTTTGTAGTATTTCAAGCCCATGTTCTCCTTTAGGTGTTATGTTTTCTATCACTGTATTTAATTAGTTTTCTCTGTAGTAAATTAATTTAAGTATCAGGAAAATACAATTAATAGTCTATGCGATATTGCAAACAAGAGAAAGTCTAAGAACAAATAGTGAAAGTTACCGAATTGGGCTGTGGGGGTTGGACATTAAGAATGAAAGTTGAGTTTAGCATGCTAATTGTTTTGTTCTATTTCTTTAATCGCTAGTAGCATAATCAGGCCGACCACATTTGGGTAGGCAAATATTTATACTATTTTCTATTGAGGTGAAAGAAAGTCCCCTTTAGTATATACTCAGGGGAATGCTCCGCAAAGTTTGTATATATTTTTATCCAAAGTATACCCCGTAGTATCCTGTAATTGGCGGCCATTACGAATATCATGGAGAAAGCATGGTATAGGTTAGTATAGGATTTTAATATTTTCTTTTTTCTTTTCTTTTTATTTCCTTTCATTTAGGTGGGGACGACCTTGGACCTCTTTTGTGTGTTTATTTTCTTTGCGTATTTTGTTTTGCCTCAATTTAGAGTATTCTTTACAGCCAACTAGATCGAGTATGAAACCATACTAGTTATGGGACTCGGGGAATGCCTAACACCTTCTCCCCGAGTCAAATGAACCCCCTTACCTATAATCTTTGGTGTAGACTATGTTTTCGAGTCTAATCGTGTTTCAAAAGAACAAATCATTTCTAAAAACGGTGACCTAGCTCACCGAACCAATTGTCAGGTGGCGACTCTTTGTCACTTTCAAGTTTGAAAACCCATTTGAGCTTTTTAAAATCACTTTATTATTTTTTAAGAAGGTTAAGGTGAAAACAAGGGTGTGACAGCTTTTGCGACTCCGCTGGGAATTTGCATGTTCGAGCTGATACTTAATCTTGTTGGCTTTTTAGAATATTTGATAGAGGTTTTCATATTCTTTATTTGCTTGGTTTGATTTGAATTTTTTTAATTTTGTTTTATTATTTGTTAGTTGTTTATGTGTTTACCGTTTTTCCTTTTATGTGTTACTTCTTTTTAACTGTCATTACTTGCATAACCTTGGGTCAATTCTTTCTGCAACAAGTCTCGTCGTACGCATCGCGTACACGAACTCTTTGTTATGTCACCCTTATTTTAGGAGGGGGCCGTCGGACGTATGGAGTGGGTCGAAAGGTTGAGCAGCCACCATAGACCATACGCTCCCCCGAATTGCCTTGTTAGTGAACCCAAACATAGGTCAGCCTTTAGGTCACGATTATGTGCATCATATTATTATGACGTAGCAGGTCCCGGTCCTAGGTACCATGTTGCTTCGTAGGAAGCTTGTCCAAATTGTGTCAAATGGGCTCGCTGGCCTAAAAGGACATTCAATCATCCTATGTGCTAAATATCGCATCTTTGATGGTAGAAAGGTCATTTGGCGGACTGATGTTTGGGAAAGAAGAGTGAAAAATGTAGTAAGAAAGAATATTGAGGGTTTTATCACCTGTAGTTTTATTGCCCCATTTTCTAAAAAGAAAAAATAATTACAAAAAAAGAAAAGATTTTACACTTTCTTATCATTTTTCAAAAAAAAAGACAAAAAACAAATAGTATAGTTTTTTCCAATTAGTTGCATTTTTCAAAGTTTTTTCTTATATCCAATCCTCCCGAACTACGCATACCTGATTCTCGTCTTTCGGGGCGAGATACATAGGCAGCCCACATAGGGTTCGGTCTTACTAGTGAGTCTTAAGTTCTTGGCTTCGGGGGTCATAGCCAAATCTTGCATGTTTAGCCACATTTGGCCACACCGGTCGTCTTTGCAAAATAGAGATATTTTTGCTAAAGTTACTTGTTAACTCATGTCTTAGATTCCTAAGTCCATAACAAAGTGTCCTCGTAGGTTAAGGTCCATTCTTGTTGAATTTGTATGTCTAGCCACTTCTGGTCACATCAGCCGTTTTATAAAATGGGGTCAGTTTTGCAAAAGTGATTCAGTGACCCGTGTCTTAAAATATTCAGTACACATCTAGGTGTCCCATTATGTTGAGGTCACATTTGTTGAGGTTGCACTAATAGCCACCCTTGACCAATAGGCCATTTAAAAAAAAATTATATATATATATATATATATAAAGCCCAATTATGTCTTGCATGTTTCTAATAGGAAGTGATGTGGTGTCACATAGTGTCTTGAGTCACTAACTGTGTTCTCTTCATTCAGGCATGGACCCACTAATTCGATCAAAAGTGTTGATGGTAGTGAAAATTCTGAGGAAGTTGGTCAGGTGGTGGAAAATATTTTCAATGTTAGAATAACACGAGCTAATAAATAAGTTGGGCACCCTCACTTCACTTCTTAATATCACACCTCGCCCGGATTTAGTGGAGGCGATGTTGACCCATTGGGACCCGCATAATAAGGTTTTTAGATTTAGAGAGTGTGAAATGACTCCTACCCTGTCAGAAATGTCTGGTCTCACTCGTCTAAGTTGCACAGGCAAAAACATGATACTTCCCCGAGATCACTCTAGAACAAGATTCCTTAGCGATTTGGGCCTTAAAGACAACAAGCATTTGGGATGCCTCGAGCAGTCTTGGATATCTTTGGATTATTTGTTTGCTAGATTTGGGCCTCACGATGGCTTTGATGTCTTTTGGGATGAGTTTTGCACAACCAAGGCAAAATGGCAAAGACGTCGCCTTGAAGCTTTTAGCCTTGCTTTGTTGGGTATGTTGGTGTTTCTTTTGGACGAGAGGCATATTAGCACTCGGCTACAATCAGTAGTAATTGCCTTATTTCATGAGAAACAACGCAAAACTATTACCGTTGTGCCAATGATCTTGGCAGAGTTGTATCGAGCCCTCAGTGAGGTTAGGGGAGGTGTTAGGTTTTTTGAGGGGAGTAACCTTTTGCTGTAATTGTGGATGATGGAGCACTTACACACTGCTTCCTTACTTTGTCCCATTGACCGTGCTTTGCATGATCGAGTGCTATGCATTGAGCATCGAATGGAGTCTCCTAAGTTTACATATCCAGTAGGTGTCATGGCTTGGATTGAGTTTTTTTGGGTTGAGGACAAGTGGGAATATTTTGTGGACCTACCTTTGTCTTCCTTTAGATGAGATCTTGGTAGGATGTCGCAGGCAACCTTTCTTGATGCTGATAGGACTTAGGTGTGTCAGGCCGTACACGCCAATTAGGGTGATGCGACAGTTGGGCAGAAGACTAAGGGAGCCACCAACTCTGAATCTTCGGAGGCACGTCATGAATTTTAGCAAAAAGGCGGCAGATAAGATCGAGTACGTGCAATATTGGAACAATGCAAAGAGGATGAATAAAACACATTAGTAGAGGACATTGGCAGGACCGAATGTACTCATGAGTATTTGATTTGGTTATAGTCTATTCCACTTGGGGTCAGTACCCCATTACTAGCACAGCTTAGGGGGCGAGCAGTTCAGACAGATGATTCCCAAGAGGCTTTGGATCTAGATCCTTAGGTTAGGTTTGAGTTGCTAGGGTCTCAATTAGTAGGTTTTTTAGCCAATGTGGAGCAACATGGTCAGTATTTGTTTAGGGTTGGCCTTCAGGAGGCGGGGGCACATGCCAGGACATGTTTTCCCAGCATTGGTGCATTTTACGAGGCATGTTACAGAGCTTGAGCATAACAGACGTCTCAGGACCATCCCAGCCAGGACCGTTACATTCAGGAGCTGATTGAGGAGACGTTTTATATTTTGAGTCCAATTTTTTGTGTCTTTTAGTTCTTGTCTTGCCTAGTAGTATTGAGTCTTTTAGGTAGTGTCAGAGTCTATCGTAGTCTATTCTAGTTTGTCGAGTCCTTTGTTATCGTGCTTCCTATTTTGTTTTTTTTAAAAAAATTATAAATGAAAAGGTTTTTTGTAGTTAGTTTATTTTGTGCATTATTTTTTTTTTAGAACTACACTTGGTTTGATTCATGTGGAACATGATACGTAGGCAACCTACATCAGGTTCGACCGAATCATTTAAAAAATAAGAGAAAATAGATGAAGTTTTGGGATGTAAGAAATGAGAGAAAAGAAAAGATTTATAAGCATAAAGAAAAGAGAGGAAAGAAGATGATATAAGCCAGTGAGCGTTAAAATAAAATAAAAAAGGAAGGTTGGAATCAGCAAATCGGGATGATGCCATATGACCTTGTGACCCTCAAAGTCATTCTAGAACCGTTAATTTCTTCTAAGTGCATTGCATGTAGTGTGATATTATTATTTGATAAATGCCCTAATGCTAACATGTTGGCTTTGTTTTGCTCCTCTTTGTTATTTTCATTAAGCATTAGGAAGGTGGTTGGTTTGTAGCACTCTGGCGAGTCATCCATACAACACTAGTTCAAAGATCAGAGCAGTCATGACTAGCAAAGAATTAGACACAAGTGTTGTTGATACATCAAAAGAGATTGTGGAGTCGGAATCTGAGTTGAATGAAGAGGTTCAAAGGTTGAAACCACAGATGTCAGATATGTATCAAGCTTGGATTAGTGGGCATCCTCCTCCCTCATTTCCTACTAACTACACTGAAAACCCAGCCACCATCCCACCACTATCACAAGGCCAGATTCCCACCACTATTGATTTGTCCCCACAACATGCTCTAGACTTTACCCCTTATCACAACTACCCTCGCACCTCTTCCCAGCCTTTCCATGCTCCACCAGCCAAAACAACCTCATATCCCGCTCCAACATCCACTACTGTTCTTGTAGCCCCTTCACAAGCTACTATACATCGATCTTCTAGTGAACCCGCGTTCAAAGATCCCGATGCCCAATACTATGCTCCAGAACCAACTTTCAAAATCCCGGATCCCTATTGTTATACCCCTCACTTTGAGCCTCCCGTTGAAATTGAGAAGCTTGCTAAGAATGTGGAGCAAGAGGAGATATTCAGGAAGGTGAAGAGTTTATAGCAATCTTTAAGGAAAATGCAAGGGATAGGAAACCAAGTAAGTGTGTCTTACAAGGACTTGTGCTTATTCCCTGATGTCCAACTGCCCACCGGGTTCAAGATGCCAAAGTTTGATCTGTATGACGGACATGGAGATCCCGTGGCCTATTTGAGAGGTTATTGCATTAAGATGAGAGGTGCTAGTGGAAAGGACAAGCTTTTAATGGCCTATTTCATTCAGAGTTTGAGTGGAGCAGCCCTGGAATGGTACACACGTCAAGATGCTAGCATGTGGTATACATGGGATGATATGGCTCAGTCCTTTGCTCGACACTTTCAGTATACTATAGATATTGTCCCGGATTGTCTGTCCTTGACCAAGATAGAAAAGAAGCCTAATGAAAGCTTTAGGGAATACGAGCTCAGATGGAAAGAACAAGCTTCCCGGGTCAATCCTCTGATGGAAGAAGACAAGATGGTCAAGTACTTTCTTCAAGCCCAAGAGCCTACTTACTTTGGCCACTTGATCTCAGCCATGGGCAAGCCTTTTAATGATGTGGTAAATATGGGAGAGATGGTAGAAGAGGGACTCAAGTCGAGCAAGATCATGAGCTACTCCGCTATAAGAGAAACCTCGCAGGCAATCCAGAACAACACAGGAAGTTTGTTAGGCAAGAAGAAAAAGGATGATGTTGTTATGGTTGTCTCTGGGCCATGGCGTGGCCCAAGGGATCCGCCTCACTAGTACACTCAACCTCGACCCTAACCCCAAGCCTACACACTCACTCCATATAATACACCCCAACAATATTTCCCACCACAAGATCCTCAATACTCAGTCAGGCTACCCCAATACCATGTTCACCACACATAATCATAAGCTCAACCCCTCTTTACCCGCAATGGCGTGTACCAGCTCTACAAAACTCTTATCCACACCCACAACCCTACCGAAACCCTACTAGTCCAAACTTTCGACCTGGGTCGGAGTATAAAAGAGAAAGGCAACAGCAGAAAGAGACCTTCACCCCTCTGGGACAGTCCTATGCTAGTTTATTTCAAAGATTGAGGCAATTGGACGTGTTGAGGCCGATTGAGGCAAATATACCAAATCCACCGCCAAAGAATCTTGATTATTCTCTGAGGTGTGTATATTGTTCTGATGTACCAGGGAATGATATAGAGAAGTGTTGGAATTTGAAAAGAGCAATACAAGGGCTTATTGATGCAAATCAAATTATAGTACAGATCCCAGATGCGCCAAACATCAACTAAAACCCTTTGCCAGCCCACATAGAGACACACATGATTGAGATAGTTCATAAGGATAGGGAGTCTGGGAATTCTTCCGAATCCATCATGATGATTCATTCTAGTGAAGGTAATTCAGTTAAGGTTCTAGACTCTACAAAAGCAATTCCCTCGACAGTTGAAGGGATGGCGGAGAAACTAAGCATGCTCAACGTGAAGACACATGTGTTGGTCGTGAAAAGAGACTTCGAAGGATATTGGGCAAGTCGGGATAAGCCGAAAGTGGTCATGCCAGGGAACCCAAGAAAGCCTGTCGTAGTCGTGAAAGGGGCTCATATTACCCCTGTTGTTATTAAGCCAGTGACCCAATTGCCAGTGGTCGATACAAAGGTTGTTCCATGGAATTACAAACAAGTGATAGTGACATATAAAGGGAAAGAAGTGGAGGAAGAAGTCAATGAAACTGGAGGACTGACTCGTTCTGGGAGGTGTTTTACCATGGAAGAATTGAGGAAGGCCAAGTATTTCAAGGATAGTCAAATGCCAGTAAAGAAGCCGGTCACTGAAGAAGAGGTTGAAGAGTTCCTAAAAAAGATGAAATTGCAAGATTATTCCATTGTGGAGAAATTAAGGAAAACACAGACTCAAATATCTCTTTTATCTTTACTAATACATTCAGATGACCACTGCAAAGCCCTGATGAAGATTTTGAATGAGGCACATGTTCCTAATAAGATCACAGTGAATCAATTGGAAAATATTGCTAACAAGATCTTCGAAGCAAATAGGATCATCTTCTTAGATGATGAACTTCCTATGGAGGGTACAGAACACAACTGAGCTTTTTATCTCACTGTCAAGTGCGAGGAGTTTGTTGTCTCGAGGGTACTAGTTGATAACGGGTCTAGTGCAAATATTTTCCCTTTGTCTACTTTACAAAAGTTGAAAATCAGTACTAAAAGAATCCATATGAATAGTGTATGTGTTCAAGGCTTTGATGGGGGAGGGAAAGATTCTATCAGTGATATAATGCTTGAATTGTCGATAGGTCCGGTCAAGTTCACTATGGAATTTCAAGTGTTAGATGTGGTTGTCTCTTACAATCTGTTGTTGGGCAGGCCTTGGATACATGTAGCTAAGCCAGTCCCATCTTCTATGCATCAAATGGTAAAATTCGAATGGGACAGGTAGGAACTAGTTGTGCACGGTGATGAGGACATATCTGCTTATAATGACCCGCCTGTTCCATTTATTGAAGTTGAAGATGATAAAGGGCTTTGGGTCTACCAAACATTCGAAACTGTGTCTGTTGAGAAGATTACCGAGGGAGAATGCATTCCAGGATCGAAGCTATCCTCCGCGTCCGTCATGGTAGCAAATGAAATGTTGAAGAATGGTTTTGTGCCGGGTAAAGGTCTGGGTTCATCTCTACAGGGTATTGTGCATCCAGTATGCCCACGTAAAAATCTTGGCACATTTAGTTTGGGATTCACGCCCACATAGAGGGACATGAAAAGGGCTAAAAATCAGAAACAGAAGGCATGGTCGCTACCCAGGCCTGTTCCACACATCTCCAAGTCCTTTATCAATCCAGGGGCCGCAAAACGTCCAATATCATCAATCTCAAAAATTGTAGTCGATGTTGATGAAGAGCTGATCAACAGGTTCCAGAGTCTGTTTGATGAGGTTAATATGTCAGAAATTGGGGAAGATTCTAGTAACGCAGATGTGCAGCTCGTTGGGTCAAATAGGAAGCTCAGCAATTGGGAAGCTACTCCTCTCCCCACCCGGAAAGAGTTTTGGTAGTTTGCTTTGTTTTCCTTTCTGTTATCTCGGTTATTCCAGGGTTGTAATCCAGATTTTTATTTTTTGCTTGTTTTGATATTCAAACTCTTCTATCCTTTTATTTTCAATGAAATGCAATTTCCCGTTTTCCATTATTCCTAATAGTATTTCATTTTTGTTTTTCTTTTGTACAGTTCTTTTTATGCTAGCTTTAATGGCATGACATGCATGAGGAATTTTCAGTCAAGTCTTAAAATCCAGGCTAATCCTGAAATAATGATCCAAGAAGTAGAATATGATGATGAAACAGAATATGATGAAAAAGCAGCAATTGAGGAAATCAGTAAAAAACTAAAACACTTTGAAGAAAAACCAAACCCTAATTTGAATGAAACTGAAGCAATCAATTTAGGAGATCATGATAATGTTAAGGAAACCAAGATAAGTGTGCATCTAGAACCACAAGTCAAGGAAGAAATAATCAAAGCACTATCTGAGTACAAAGATGTCTTTGCATGGTCGTATAACGATATGCCGGGCTTGAGCACTGACTTGATTTTTCATAAATTGCTAATTGATCCTGCACTCCCTCCTGTCAAGCAAAAGTTAAGAAAGTTCAAGACTGACATGAGTGTGAAGATCAAATAAGAAATCACAAAGCAGCTTGATGCAAAAATCATTCAGGTCACTCGATATCCCACTTGGTTAGCTAATGTTGTGCCGGTACCAAAGAAGAATGGTAAGACCAGGGTATGTGTTGATTATCGTGATCTTAACAAAGCAAGCCCAAAGGATGATTTTCCATTGCCGAACATCCACATTCTGATTGATAATTTTGCCAAGCATGAGATTAGGTCTTTTGTGGATTCCTACGCGGGATATCACCAGATCCTAATGGATGAGGAAGATGCAAAAAAGACAGCATTCATCACACCATGGGGAACATATTGCTACCGGATAATGCCATTTGGTTTGAAGAATGCTGGAGCAACTTACATGAGGGCGATGAATACTATATTTCATGACATGATATACAAGGAGATTGAGGTTTATGTAGATGATGTGATCATAAAGTCAAAGAAGTTGTCTGGCCATGTCACAGATTTGAGGAAGTTTTTTCCAAAGGCTACATATGTATAATCTCAAGCTCAATCCAGAAAAATGTGCATTTGGTGTCCCATCGGGGAAACTGTTAGGATTCATGGTCAGTCAACGTGGTATTAAGTTGGATCCATCAAAGATCAAGGCCATCCAGGAGTTACCACTTCCCAAAAATAAAATTGATGTGATGAGCTTGCTTGGAAGGTTAAATTACATTAGCATGTTTATTGCTCAACTCACGATGACCTGTGATCCCATCTTTAAGTTGTTGAATAAGAATGACGCGGTCAAGTGGACTGACGAGTGTCAAGAAGCATTTGATAAGATCGAGAGGTACCTGTCAAACCCACTTGTGCTGGTCCTTCCAGAGCCTGGGAGACCTTTATTCTTGTATTTGACAGTCTTGGATAATTCTTTGGGTTGCTTACTGGGTCAACATGACATCACGGGCAAGAAAGAGCATGCAATCTATTATCTCAGCAAGAAGTTCACTCCTTATGAGGTTAAGTATACTCTTCTTGAAAGGACATGTTGTGCCCTGACTTGGGTAGCACAAAAGTTGAAGCATTATCTTTCGTCCTACACTACTTACCTCATCTCTCGCATGGATCCTCTAAAGTATATCTTTCAGAAGCCTATGCCCACAGGCAGACTTGCAAAGTGGCAGATTTTACTCACAAAGTTTGACATTATCTATATGACTCGGACCGCGATAAAAGCTCAAGCGTTGGCCGACCACTTAGCCGAGAATCCAGTGGATGGAGAATATATGCCATTGAGGAGTTATTTTCCTGATTAAGAAGTGCTATATGTTGACGAAGTTGATCATAATGAAAATCGAGGTTGGAAACTCTTCTTTGATGGAGCTGCTAACATGAATGGTGTCAGAATAGGGATTGTACTCATTTCCAAAACAGGGCAACACTACCCTGTAACAGCCCAAATTTGATTTTATTGCACCAACAACATGGCTGAGTACGAAGCATGCATTCTGGGTTTGAGGTTAGCTGTAGACACGAGAGTCCAGGAGATACTGGTTTTGGGAGATTCAGATTTGTTGGTTCACCAGATTCGGGGAGAATGGGAAACTCGGGACCTAAATCTCATACTATATCGACAATGTCTGCATGATCTTTGTCAACGATTCAAGTCAGTACAATCTAGGTATATTCCTAGAGTTCATACTGAGATTGTCGATGCCCTGGCTACTCTGGATTCAATGCTACATCATCCGGATAAGGCTTATGTTTACCCCGTGCATATCCAAGTCTGTGATCAACATGCCTATTGTAATATGGTTGAAGAGGAACTTGATGTTAATCCTTGGTTCCATGATCTCAAGGAATACTTCAAGTCCAGGATATATCCGGTACATGCCACAAGTGATCAAAAGAGAACTATTCGATGTCTGGCTAGTGGTTTTTTCTTAAGTGGAGGAATCTTGCACAAGAGGACTCCAGACCTAGGATTACTGAGGTGCGTAGATGCTAAGGAAGCTTCAACTGTCATGACCAAAGTATATTCTGGAGTTTGTGGGCCTCATATGAATGGGTATATCTTGGCAAAAAAGATACTTCGAGCAGGTTATTATTGGATCACCATGGAACGAGATTGCATTAGCTTTGTTCGCAAGTGTCATCAATGCCAGGTGCATGGTAATTTGATTCATTATCCTCCATCGGATTTGCACACAATGTCAGCACCTTGGCCCTTCGTTGCCTGGGGCATGGATGTTATCAGACCAATTGAGCCGGTGGCGTCAAATGGACATAGGTTTATTCTGGTGGCCATTGATTACTTTACTAAGTGGGTCGAAGCTGTAACTTTCAAATCCTTGACCAAGAAAATAGTGGTAGATTTTGTTCATTCAAATATCATTTACCGGTTTGTAATTCCCAAGGTAATCATCACAGACAATGCTGCTAATCTCAACAGTCATTTGATGAAAGAAGCATGCGAACAATTCAAGATTATGCATCGAAATTCTACTCCATATCGCCCCAAGGCAAATGGAACTGTTGAAGCTGCTAACAAAAACATAAAGAAGATACTTCGTAAGATGGTGCAAGGTTCTAGGCAGTGGCATGAAAATTTGCATTTTGCTTGGTTGGGCTATCGCACTACTGTTCGCACTTCAGTAGGTGCAACTTCTTATTTTTTGGTATATGGAACTGAGGCAGTTATACATGCGGAGGTTGAGATTCCACCCCTTCAGATTGTTGCGGAAGCTAAAATTGATGATGATGAGTGGGTTAAAACCCGTTTGGAGCAGTTGAATTTAATTGATGAGAAAAGATTGGCATCAGTGTGTCATGGTCAATTGTATCAGAAGAGAATGGCAAAAGCATACAAGAAGAAGGTGCGTCCCCTGAAATTTGAAGTGGGCCAGCTAATATTGAAACGCATCCTTCCACATCAAGCTGAAGCTAAAGTCAAATTCGCCCCAAACTAGCAGGGGTCGTTCACTGTGACAAGAGTGATGCCCAATGGCGCTTTGTATTTAACAGACATAGAAGGAAAAATTGTGGATATGTCTATCAATTATGATGCAGTCAAAAGATACTATGTATAATTTCTTAGCTCATCTTTAATTACATGTCTTATACTTGGCATTTCCAACGTCTGGTATGACGAAGGCGTTTTATTCAGCTACCCACATACTTTTATCCTTTGCTACCCCTTTTGAGTCTTAATTTATTTTCTTTCATACCCCTCTTTTGGAATCAGAAAATAGAGTTAAAAAATAGAAAAAAGAGAAAAGAAACTAAAAAAAAGAGAAAGAAAAAAAAAGAAAAAAAAACGAATTGAGGTTGGAATTACGTTTGACCTGATTCCTTTTAAGGATACGTAGGCAGCCGTACTCTGAGGTTCGGTCCCATCAAAATAAAAATCTTAAATTCCTGAGACTCAAAGAAACCGGGGCAAAAGGTTTTAATTTTGGCAAAAGATCTTATTACCAAAGTTGTAATTCTAAACCCTTTCATTTTAAATTATTTTGAGCCTTCATGCCATCCTTTCTTCCTAACCTTGACCAAACTCCCACCTTACGATCCATAGAAAGACCTTCGGATCAATCTTTGAGGATGCCAAGTCAAGCATGAGATAGAGGTATGATTTTCTTACATCATGGGTGGCACTTTGTTCATGGGAATAGAAATGAATAACATGAGAGAGTCTTATTGGTGAAAACCCCCGCGAGCACTGTAAGGCGACAGTGAGTTGTGAGATGAACAAATGGGAGAGGCTTGTTGGTGAAAACCCTTTGGGACACAACAAGTCGAATGAGGTTTATGACTTTACAGAGAAGTTAGATCATGAAGGCCCGATTTTGAAGTATGAAGACATGACACGAACTGAAAGTGTGATTGGTTGGACGGATTAGGCTGATCAATCCGAAATGCATGTCACGATCATTGGAGCATGTTGCTTCACTCAGATAATTCTCTTTTCCACTCTTCTTCAAATAGTCATCTTTGTTCGAAATTTTCCTTTTTTATTCATAATTCTCAAAGTCACTTCGCTTTGTTCTTTTGGTTCTATTTTTCTGAGTTTCTTTCAAGTTAGTCTTTGTTAAAAAAGCAAGAAAGGATTTCAAAGCCTACTACTAGCTTTTTGATTACACAATGTGAAGTTCGGCCAAGTACATCACAAATGACATGATTCAGAAGAAGCAATGTAGTGATAACTGAAGTTTAGGCAATCAAGTAATTCTTGAATTTTGGAAAATACAAAGGCTCAACAATTGTCAGAATGAAAACACAATGCAACAAGTGAGTGTAAGCGACACGGGTCATTCCGAGGTTTTTGTGGTCGAGGTTTGATCAGAAGTTCAAACGAGTCCGTGTCAACTCGAAGCAGCTAATCAAATAAAGCATGATAGTGGCACAAGTGGACACCTTCAGCAACGATGCCACAAATTAACCACCATCTTTTCAAACTAACAAGATTTTTTTTGTTTAAAACAGGGGAAAGAAATTTTGTTCGTTCAACAGAGATCCTCCATGAGGAAAGCATGTTTCATGTAAGTTCATTTTTGATTCTTCAGGACCCTCCTGGATAATGGGATCTAGTTCTAAGTTTTCAGGACCCTCCGAGATAATGGAATCTAATTTTAAGTTTTCAGGATCCTCCTGGATAATGAGATTTAATTTTAGTCTTCAGGACCCTCCTAGATAATGGGATTTAGCTTTTAAATTTTTAGGACCCTCCTGGATAATGAGATCTAGTTTTAAGTTTTCAGGACCCTCCTGGATAATGGGATTTGATTTTAAGTTTTCAGGATCCTCCTGGATAATGGGATTTGATTTTAAGTTTTCAGGATCCTCCTGGATAATGGGATTTAATTTTAGTCTTTAGGACCCTCCTGGATAGTGGGATCTAGTTTTAAGTTTTCAGGACCCTCCTGGATAATGGGATTTGATTTTAAGTTTTCAGGATCCTCCTGGATAACGGTATTTAATTTTAGTCTTTAGGACCCTCCTGGATAATGGGATTTAGCTTTTAAATTTTCAGGACCCTCCTGGATAATGAGATTTAGTTTTAAGCTTTTAGGACCCTCCTGGATAATGAGATTTAGTTTTAAGCTTTTAGGACCCTCCTGGATAATAGAATTTAGTTTTAAGTTTTCAGGACCCTCCTGGATAATGGGATTTAGTTTTTTTAAGGTTTCAGGACCCTCCTGGATAATAGAATTTAGTTTCAAGTTTTCAGGACCCTCCTAGATAATGGGATTTAATTTTTTTTTAATGTTTTCAGGATCCGCATGGATAATGGGATTTAGTTTTAACTTTTCAGGACCCTCCTGAATAATGGAATTTAGTTTTAAATTTTCAAGACCCTCCTGAATAATGGGATTTAGTTTTAAGCTTTCAGGTCCCTCCTAGATAATGGGATTTTGTTTTAAGTTTTCAGGACCCTCCTGGATAATGGAATTTAGTTTTAGTTTTTAGTTTTCAGGACCCTCACGGATAATGGGATTTAGTTTTAAATTTTCAGGTACAAACTGGGGCAGAAAATTTTCCTTGTTTTGTCTGTTTTGTTGTGATTACAGGCACCCACCTGGAGAATGAGGAAATTTATTTTAAGTTTTAAGTTAGTAACAGGGGCCCAATTGGAGAATGAGGGAATTCATTTCAAGTTTCAAGTCAGTAGCAGGTGCCCGCCTGGAGAACGAGGGAATTCATGTCAGAGTTTATTTTAAGTTTCGGCATTAGTAGCAGGCGCCCACCTGGAGAACAAGGGAATTCATTTCAAAGTTATTTCAAGTTTTAAGTCGGCAGCAGGCGCCCACCTGGAGAACAAGGGAATTCATTTCAAAGTTATTTCAAGTTTTAAGTCGGCAGCAGGCGCCCACCTGGAGAATGAGGGAATTCATTTTAAGTTTCAAGTCAGTAGCAGGCGCCCACCTGGAGAACAAGGGAATTCATTTCAGAGTTAAATTCAAATTAACAACAGGAGCCCGCTTGAAGAATAGGGTCAATTCAAGTTAGAAGTAACAGAAGCTCGCCACAAGAATACGAGTCAATAGTTCGAAATGCACAATAAGACTGTAGAAGATTCAAGACAAAAAAATAGATAAGATTTTGTAGTTTTTCTTGTAATTTTTATTTTATTTGATTTTTCATTTTTGATGTAATGGCAGGAATCGCGAACCGGAATCTCGACGGCACTTCACTCGACTCTCCACCTCTGTAACCTTCTACATTTATTTTTTACTTTTGAACTACACGTGACCTGATTCCTTTATAGCCAAGGATATGTAGGCATCTCAGATACCAGGGCTCGGTCACATTCTCCTTTATTTTTCTCTTTTAAATAAAGGTCGGGTCAAGAACTCATCTTGTCTTTTCGTTGTCTAAAAACACTTCGTGTTTCCAATCAAAGAGGGGCAGCTGTAGACATGTAATTTTTTACCCTCCCTGAGATTTTATACCTTTTTAGTGCTTAGATGTCGGTTTTATGTCTGATTTGCTATTTTACCTTTTAATTCATTTTTGCTTTATTTTATGTTAAAAATTAAAAACTACAAAAATATTTACCTTTGTTTTATCTTATTGATATTATGTCTAATTAGTTTTATTTTATTTTTACAAAAATATAAAAAGAAAAGTTTCAAAAAATATTTTACTTGATTTAGTGTGATTTTAAGTTATAAGTATTTAGTAAATATCGAGTAGCATTTAGATTTTTCTAATATAATTATTTTATTTCTCTTTTTAATGTTAGTTACTATAGATAAATAGTATTTTGTATAGCTAGTTATATTTTATCATTAATAGAAAATAAAACAAACACAAAGACAAATATTGGAAAGAAAGAAATGAGTTCTTCAACAATCCAATGTAAGACCCTTTTGAGAATTTATTTTAACTTTTATTTTTTTTATAAACAACTTTTTGAATTTTGTCGTCTTGTATACTAAATTTTAGGTTGTATTTCGATTTCAATTAGTGCCCTCACCACCCACAAAGATTGTTCATCATATAGTGCACACTTACGATTGAAAATGGGCACCAATTTTGGTTCTAGCATTTTATTTTCTTTCATAGGGGCCAACACGGTTTTTGCTAGCAGATTTCTTTCTTTCTCTCCAAGCACAAGAGCACGGATATATTCACCTACACACAGATTTTTTTATAAGGGAGAGAAAGAATTTCAGAGAAAAGAGGTAAAGAAAAGTTTTAGGGTTTCTCTTCTTGGAGTTTCAAAACAAAAACAATTAAAAAAAAATTCAGTTTACTCGTCGATTTTCCTCTTGAATTCCAGGAAAAAAAAATTCAGTTTAGTTTTCTTAATTTTCCTCTTGAATCTAGAAAAATTGGATATAAAATGTTTCTATTTTGATTCCAATTTTCGAAATACAATAAGACAACAAAATTCCAGTCTCTTCCTTCGATCATGGATTCGAAATATGGAGGTCGAATGAGTTGAGGCGCTGTTCGAGTTTGCTTCGTTCGAGTTCCGTCAGTTTCAAATTCCGGTCGTAGCAGTTGATTTATCTTACTCGTGTAACTCATGGATTATTGTTTGTTAATCGAAAGCAATTCCAGGTTTCATTCTTTTCCCCTCTCATTTCACTATTATTAGTGTTAATTTGAGTATAATGAGAGTCGTTTAAAATTTGGAACATAAAAATTTAATTAGTGTTGAAGTTTAGTAATTCCCTTGCTCCTTGTTTGCTTAAAGTATTCGTGCATAATAATTGGAGTTGAGACTTTCTATGTTTGATGTGATTTTAGCATGAACATTCGTTATCGTAGTATCTACGGTCATGTTTTGTTTCCATCTTGTTAGAATCACTTGGTCCTCTCTTACTAGAGTAAAAATAGAAGGGATGAAGGTATTTTGACATTATATTAATGGAATTATCTATCTCTATTTCAAATTGTGACATTTGGGTAATTTAAATGTTAGAACAAATTTTCAACACATGTTTGTTTTTTTTGCTAATTTTTATTTCCTTTCTTTTTCTGGAATTTAGCTTGTGATAAAACTCTGCTTTTAAACTCATCTTTTTTCACCTACTCACTTGAATCGTCATGAGAGTCATTTTTCTTATCTTATTTTGATCGTGATAATTTAATGTTGAACTAGTAAACTCTTGGCAGTAGTGTTTCTTTCAGATTTTCAGAACTTTAGTAGTCATTGAGATGGTTTAAAAACTCTTTTAGTCTTTGGGTTCTTACTGTTAGTTTTTCGCCTTTTCTTTCTTTATCTTTTCCGTGATTTTGTAGTATTTCAAGTCCATGTTCTCCTTTAGGTGTTATGTTTTCTATCATTGTGTTTAATTAGTTTTCTCTGTAGTAAATTAATTTAAGTATTAGGGAAATACAATTAATAGTCTATGCGATATTGCAAACAAGAGAAAGTCTAAGAACAAATAGTGAAAGTTACCGAAATGGGCTATGGGGGTTGGACATTAAGAATAAAAGTTGAGCTTAGCATGGTAATTGTTTTGTTCTAGTGCTTTATTCGCTAGTAGCATGTTCAGGCCGACCACATTTGGGTAGGTAAATATTTAGGCCATTTTCTCTCGAGGTGAAAGGAAGTCCCCTTTAGTTTATACTCAGGGGAATGCCCCGTAAATTTTGTATATATTTTTATCTGGGGTATGCCACGTAGTATCCTGTAATTGGCGGCCATTACGAATATCGTGGAGGAAGCATGGTATAGGTTAGTATAGGATTTTAATATTTTCTTTTTTCTTTTCTTTTATTTTCATTTTCTTTCATTTAGGTGCGGGCGACATTGAACCTCTTTTGTGTGTTTATTTTCTTTGCGTGTTTTTATTTGCCTCAATTTAGAGTATTCTCTAAAGCCAACTAGATCGAGTATGCAACCGTACTAGTTATGGGACTCGGAGAAAGCCTAACACCTTCTCCCCGAGTCAAATTGTAACGACCCTCCTTGTCGTTTCGAGAGTTATAGCCCCGTTTTACCCATTTTTACTTTTTTGTGTTATTCAGCTATATTATGTTATATCGGGTTAGTTGGTTCGGGTCTGGAAGGAACTCAGAGCGAAATGAGACACTTAGTCTCATAATTAAAAATTTTAAGTTAGAAAAGTGGACCGGATATGCACCTATGTGTAAACGACCTCGGATTTAAATTTTGATAATTCCAATAGCTCCGTATGGTGATTTTGGGCTTAGGAGCATGTCTGAAATATTATTTGGAAGTCCGTAGAGGAATTAGACTTGAAATGCAAAAAGTTTTATTTTTGAGAAGTTTGACCGGGGGTTGACTTTTTGTTATCGGAGTCGGAATCCGATTCTGAAAATAGGAATACCTCTATTGTGTCATTTAGGACTCGTGTGCAAAATTTGAGGTCAATCGGACATGATTTGATAGGTTCCGGAGTTGTTTGTAGAAATTAAAATTTTCAAAGTTCATTAGGCTTGAATTGGGGTGTAATTCATGGTTTTCGCGTTGTTTGAGGTGATTTGAGGATTCAACTAAGTTCGTATGATGTTTAGGATTTGTTGGTATATTTGGTTGAGGTTCCGAGGGCCTCGGGTGAGTTTCGGATAGTTAACGGATCAAAAATTGAACTACAACAGCTGATGCAATTTCCTTCTGTTGGAAATTTCTTCTGCCAGCGATCGAGCCCAGCAATCTCCCAACGATCGAGCCCGGAATCGAGGGGAACGATCGAAGACATGATCGAGCCCAAAATCTAGGGGCACGATCGAAGACATGATCGAACCCATAATCGAGGGGCACGATCGAAAACATGATCAAGCCCAGAAATTGAGGGCCACGATCGAAGATATGATCGAGCCCAGGGTCGAGGGTCACGGTCGAAGGCCAGGATCGAAGGCATGATCGAAGACCTAGGACCGAGAATCAGGATTGAGGCCCAGGATCGAGGGCCAGGATCGAGGGCCAAGATCGAGGTCCAGGATCGAGGACCTCGATCGAAGACCGAGGATGTCTGGGCAGAACTATAAAAATAAGGACTTCGTCCCATTTGCCATTTTTGACAAATTGGAGCTTGAGGAGAGCTGGTTTTTGGTATATTTTCAAGAAGAATTTGAGGTAAGTCCCTTGTTATCATTTCTACTCCATAATATTGAATTATCATCGAATAATCCGACTAGATTACAAGATTTTGAGGTGTAAATCGGAGATTGGAACTTAGAAATTTAGAAATAAGATTTATACATTTGAAGGTCGAGTTGAGGTCGGATTTTGATAAAATTGGTATGGGTAGACTTGTGGTTGAAAGGGCTTTCAGATTTTGTAACTTTTGTCGGGTTCCGAGATGTGGGCCCCACAGG
>AWOL01S0177480.1:3153-19214 GCA_000715115.1 Nicotiana otophora
GACTTAACTAAGCATGGCGCACAGAATGTCAAATAGGCAGTTAAAACACGTAAGCATGCTCCTCTAATCTAAGCTAAACAATTAAACGTATTAGTGCAATTTAATAAGGGAAAACAGTTTTTGATTTAGAAAGGAAAAACGGGATTTTTGCAATAATAGCCCATGTACGTACTCATCACCTCACGTACACGGCGCCCACACATCAATTAATATAAAACACTAAAGGGAAAAGTCCCCAACACAAGGTTAGGCTAGCCACTTACCTCGAACCGCTTAAATCAACTCGATATCACGTTCTTGCCACGAGTATCTGACTCCAAATGGCCCGAATCTATTCAAATTAATTGCATAATGTAAATATAACTACAAGTAACTAATGTAGCTAATTAATTCGAAGCTAAAGCTTGAAATTAGGAAAAACGCCCAAAATGTCCCCTCGGGCCCACGTCTCGGAATCGGGTAAAAATTACAAATTATAAAAACCCATTCACTCACGAGTTCATTCGAACAAAAATCATCTAAATCTGACGTCAAATTCTCATTCAAATCTCAGATTTTCAATTGGGGAACCTTTTCCCCCATTTCCAAACTTCTACCCTTAATTTCCTTAATTAGACGAGGAAAACAACAATAGATTAATGTATTATGATCAAAATAGAGTTAGAATTAGTTACTCAATAGTTCTCCTTCAAAATCCCTCGAAAAGTGTCTCCCATCGAGCTCTAAATCGAATTGGTGAAAAATGAGGGATGAACCCTCGAAGCTGCCTCTTCAACCCAGCGATTTCCGCACCTGCGCTCATGGGGCCGCATCTGCGGTCACGCACCTGTGAAAAAATTA
Organism: Nicotiana otophora; assembly: GCA_000715115.1. Lineage (NCBI taxonomy): Eukaryota > Viridiplantae > Streptophyta > Magnoliopsida > Solanales > Solanaceae > Nicotiana > Nicotiana otophora. Next base: position 3,994 of record AWOL01S0177480.1, read on the forward strand.
ACGCAGGTGCGAAAGTCACTTATCCGGGTTGGGGATGCATCTGCGGGCAATTCCGCTTACCTGCGGTCTAAATCGGCGCATCTGCGCATTTCACTAAGGCAGCCAGGCTTCGCACCTGCGCCCACGCTTCGCACCTGCGGGCTCGCAGGTGGGGACAAACTTGCGCACCTGCGCTCCATCACCATCCCCACCAGTTCTGCATCTGTGCACTCCCTTCGCACCTGCGGCTCTCGCATTTGCAGCCTCCCTCCCGCAGGTGCGAAACACCAGAACCAGCAAAGGCACCAGATTTTTCTTAAATCCAAATTCATTCCGTTAAGCATCCAAAACACACCCGAGGCCCCCGGGACCTCAACCAAACATACCAACTAATCCTAAAACACTATACAAACTTAGTCGAGCCTTCAAACCACACCGAACAACACCAAAATCATGAATTAAGCACGGATTCAAGCCTAAGAATTTAAAATTTACCAAATTCTACAAACGACGCCGAACCACATCAAATCTAGTCCGAATGGCCTCAAATTTTACACACGGATCACAAATGACACTACAAACCTATAGCCACTTTCGGAATTCCATTCCGAGCTCGATATCAAAATTTCCACTATCGGCCGAAATCGCCGAAAAACTAACTTTCGCCAATTCAAGCCTAAATCTACTACAGACCTGCAAAACATATTCCGGACGCGCTCCTAACCCCAATATCACTCAACGGAGCTAGAGGAGTCGACAAAATTCCATTCCAGATCCGTCTTCATATAGTTCCGACTATGGTCTAAACTTTAAGGCTTAAACTCACAACTAGGGACTAAGTGTCTCAAAACTCTCTAAATTCCATAACCAATCACTCCGGCAAGTCCCAAAATCAGAAACAATTATGGGGAAATTAGATATTAGGGGATCGAGAATCTAATTCTCAAAACGACCGGCCGAGTCGTTACACTACATAACTGTGAAGAAATACCGCTTCTTGATTCCTTATCGTGTTAACTTGTTGATTTTGAAATATAAATCTTTGTCTTTCTATTCTCTCACAGATGGTGAGGACACGCACCGATGGATCTGATGATTAGACACCCACGCCCCCTACTAGAGTCGCGAAAGGTCGGGGTCGGGGCCGGGGCCGGGGTAGAGGTTGAGAAGGGGCACGTGGTGCAGCTAGAGCACTTGCCCGAGCAACGACTGAGGAGACGCCAGTAGCTCCGATTGGGGGACAGGCACCCGAGGCGCCTGTTGTCACCCCTACACTTTAGGAGACTATATCACAGTTTATGAGCATGTTCAGTGCTCTGGTTCAGGCGGGATTGATCCTCCTTGCACCAGCTACATCTCAGACCGGGGGAGGAGCCCAGACTCCCGCAGCCCGTACTCTAGAGCAGCGAGTCCAGGTTGATTAGGTCCCGGGAGTTATGCGAGTGCAGCATATTGTTACGGTTCAGCACGAGGTTAGGGCAGTGGCATATGGGGAGGAGCATCTGAGACTTGAGAGGTTCAAGAAGTATCATCCTCCTACTTACAGTGGCCTAACTACCGAGGATGCACATGGTTTGCTAGAGAAGTGCCACTGTATTCTCTGCACCATGGGTATTGTGGATATGAGTGGAGTTGCTTTTACTATATTCCAGCTGTTAGGAGCAGCGTATCAGTGGTGACAGGCTTACGAGGAGGGTAGCCCAGCCGATGCTGCTTCCCTAACACAGACTCAATTTCAGAGATGCTCTTGAGAAAGTTTGTTCCCCAGACCATTCGGGATGCATGGCATATTGAGTTTGAGCAGTTGCGCTAGGGTACTATGGCAATGTCAAAGTATGCCATCAGATTTAGTGAGTTGTCTAGACATGCACCTGTCTTGGTTTCTACAGTCAGAGAGCGAGTCCACGTATTCATCGAGGGGATCAACTATGGTATTAGATTCAGCATGGCTCGAGAGTTGGAGACAGATACTCCGTATCAGCAGGTGGTAGAGATCACGCGAGGTTGGAGGGTATGCGGGGCCATGAGAGAGAGAGGACAGGGAGGCCCAGAGGCCTCGAGATTCTAGGATATAGTGGTGCCCGCGCCCCAGCCACAGCCTGTCATGGTAGTGGCTATGTGAGTCGTCCAGTTCATTCAGCACTTCCAGCTTCTAGTGGTGCTCCAGCTACTCCGAGGTCTCAGGTTGCCAATTTGAATAGCCACTATCTAGTGCACCTCCTGCATGGGGTGACTTTAGCGGCCAGTCTAGCCGAGCAGGCCCGAGTCAGTTTTAGCATCCACGCCTACCGAGAGCTTGCTTTGAGTGTGGTAATACGTGAGATTTGGTGAGGGACTGCCCCAGACTTAGGAGAGGTACGCCTCCACATACTACTCAGGCTCTCCGGATTCCACCTGGTCCGCGGACTTCACAGGCCATGGTTACTACTCCAGTTGCCGCTCCACCTGCACAACCAGCTAGGGGTGAGGGTTAGGAAGGCAGAGGTCGCCCTAGAGGGGGAGGCCATGCCAGATTCTATGCTTTTCTAGGGTAGGACAGAGGTGGTTGCATCAGATACTGTCATCACAAGTATGGTTCTAGTTTTTCATAGGGATGCATCAGTCTTATTTGATCTGGGATTCACTTATTAATATGTGTCATCTTACTTTGCTCTGTATTTGGATATATCTCATGACTCTTTGAGTTCTCCTGTTTATGTGTCCACGTCTGTGGGAGATTCTAGTATTGTGGATTGTGTGTATCGGTCATATTTAGTTGTTATTAGTGGTTTTGAGACCAGAGTTGAACTATTGCTACTCAATATGGTATAATTTGATGTGATCTTGGGCATAGACTAGTTTTCACCCTATCATGCTATTCTGGATTGTCACGCCAAGACTGTGCCAGGTTTGCCGTGGTTAGAGTGGAGGGGTACATTGGATTATGTTCCTAGCAGGGTTGTGTCCTTTCTAAAGGCTCAACGAATGGTTAAGAAAGGGTGTGATGCATATCTAGCCTTTGTGGGAGACATCAATGCTAATACTCCTACCAAGTCAGTTCCGGTAGTGAGAGACTTCCCAGATGTATTTTCGGCAGATCTTTCAGGCATGCTGCTCAATAGAGATATCGATTTTGGTATTGACTTATTGCCGGGCACCCAAATCATTTCTATTCCACCATATCGTATGGCACGACGGAGTTGAAGGAGTTAAAGGAGCAACTGCAAGAGTTGCTTGATAAGGGTTTCATCCGGCGTAGTGTGTCACCTTGGGGTACCCCGATTCTGTTTGTAAAGAAAAAGGATGGTTCTATGCGTACGTGTATTGATTATCGGCAGTTGAACAAGGTTACAGTGAAGAACAGGTACCCATTACCTCGCAGTGATGACTTATTTGATTAGCTACACAGTGCTAGAGTGTTCTCAAAGATTGATTTAAGGTCAGGGTATCATCAACTGAAGATTCGGGATCCGGATATTCCAAAGGCTTCTTTCAGGACTCGGTATGGTCACTACGAGTTCCTTGTGATGTCATTTGGGCTGACCAATGACCGAGCAACATTTATGCACCTGATGAACAATGTATTCCAGCCATATCTTGATTCATTCGTCATTGTGTTTATTGACAACATCTTGGTGTATTCTTGCAGTCGGGAGGATCATGAGCAACATCTCAGGATCATACTCCAGACCTTGAGAGAGAAGAAGTTATATGGAAAGTTCTCAAAGTGTGAATTTCTTCTTGATTCGGTGGCATTTTTGGGTCATGTGGTGTCGAGCAAGGGGATTAAGGTAGATCCGAAAAAGATTGAGGTAGTTTAGAGTTGGCTCAGACCATCTTCAACTACTGAGATTCGGAGTTTTCTTAGTTTGGCCAGATATTATCACCGTTTTGTAAAAGGTTCCTCATCCATTGCTGCACCTATGACTAGATTGACCCAGAAGGGTGCTCTTTTCAGATGGTCTGAGGAGTGTGAGGAGATCTTTCAAAAGCTCAAGAATGCTTTGACTACAACCCCAATGTTGGTGTTGCCTACGGTTTTGGGGTCTTACACTGTGTATTATGATGTATCCCGTATTGGGCTTGGCGCGATGTTGATGCAAGACGGTAGGGTGATTGCCTATGCGTCTTGGAAGCTGAAGGTTCATGAGAAGAATTATCTAGTCCACGACTTGGAATTGGCAGATATTGTTCATGGATTGAAGATTTGGAGGCATTATATGTATGGTGTCCCATGTGAGGTATCCGACCATCGGAGTCTCTAGCATCTGTTCAAGCAGAAATATCTTAACTTGCGGCAGTGAAGATGGTTAGAGCTGCTTAAAGACTATGATATCACTATTTTATATCATCCCGGGAAGGCAAACATGGTGGCCGATGTCTTGAGTAGAAAGGCGGAGAGTTTGGGCAGTTTGGCATATCTACCGGCAGCGAAGTGACCATTAGCATTGGATGTTCAGGCCTCGACTAATCAGTTTGTTAGATTGGATATTTCGGAGCCTAGCAGGGTTCTTGCTTGTGTGGTTTCTCGGGCTTCTTTAAATGAGCGCATCAGAGAGCGTCAGTATGACGACCCCCATTTGCTTGTCCTTAAGGAAACAATACAACACGACGATGCCAAGGAGGTTTCTATTGGAGATGACGGGGTGTTGCAGATGTAGGGCGGTTATGTATGCCCAATGTGGATAGGTTGCGTGAGTTGATCCTTCAGGAGGCCCACAGTTCGCGGTACTCCATTCGTCTGGGTGTCGCGAAGATGTATCAGGATTTGAGGCAGCATTATTAGTGGAGGAGAATGAAGAAAGATATAGTGGAGTACGTGGCTCGGTTCTTGAAATGTCAACAGGTGAAGTACGCGTATCAGTGCCTGACGGTTTGCTTCACATATTTGAGATTCCCGAGTGAAAGTGAGAGCGCATTACCATGGACTTTGTTGTTGGGCTCCCACATACTTTGTAGAAATTTGATGCAGTTTGGGTGATTGTAGACCGATTGGCTAAGTCCGCACATTTCATTCCGGTTGTGACCACCTATTTTTCAGAGTGGCTGGTTGAGACCTATATCTGCGAGATTGTTCGTCTTTACGGTGTGCCAATGTCCATTATTTCTGATGGGGGCACGTAGTTTATATCGCGCTTCTGGAGGGACGTACAATGTGAGTTAGGCACACCGGTTGAGTTGAGTTGAGTCTAGCATTTCACCCCCAGACGGTCGGGAAGTCCGAGCGCACCATTTAGATATTGGAGGATATGCTACGCGCATGTGTTATGGATTTTGGGGGTTCTTGGTATCAGTTTCTACCTCTTGCACAGTTTGCCTACAACAACAGCTACCAATCGAGTATTCAGATGGCTCCTTATGAGGCCTTATATGGGAGGCGATGTCGTTCTCCAGTTGGTTGGTTTGAGCTGGGTGAGGCTAAGTTGTTGGGCACTGATTTGGTTCGGGATGCCTTAGAGAAAGTCAAGTTGATTCAAGATCGGCTTCGTACAACACATTCTAGGTAAAAGAGTTATGCTGATCAGAAGGTTCATGATGTAGCATTTATGGTGGGAGAGAGGGTTTTACTGCGAGTTTTACCTATGAAGGGTGTGATGAGGTTCGGGAAGAAGGGAAAGTTGTGCCCTTGGTATATTGGTCCTTTCGAGATCCTTGAGAGAGTGGGGGAGGTGGCCTACAAGCTTGCATTGCCACCCAGCTTATCTGCAGTCCATCCGATGTTCCATGTTTGTATGCTCCAAAAGTATTATGGTGATCCATCTCATGTATTAGATTTCAGCTCAATCCAATTGGACAAGGATTTGACTTATGTTGAGGAGACGGTGGCCATCTTGGACCGGCAAGTCTGAAAGTTAAGGTCAAAGAACATTGATTTAGTGAAGGTTCAATGGAGGGGTCACCAATCGAGGAGGCGACTTGGAGACCGAGCATGATATGCATAGCCGTTATCCTCACCTTTTCAGCATTTAAGGTATGTCTCTATACTCGTTCGAAGACAGACGTTTGTTTTAAGAGGGAGAGGATGTAATGACTCGACCGGTCATTTTGGGAATTATAGTCCCGTTCCATTGTTTATTGCCTCATCTATGTTCATTTTTGGTTATGTGACTTGCCGGGATGGTGGGATTGGTTCCGGGGAAGTTTCAGAGTGAATTGGGACACTTAGTCCCAAAGTTAGAAGCTTAAGTTGAAAGAGTTACCGGAGTTTTGACTTTTGTGTAGACGACTCCGGAATGGAGTTTTAATGGTTCCAATAGCTTCGTATGATGATTTTGGACTTAGATGTATGTCCGGATATTGATTTGGAGGTTCGTAGGTTGTATTGGCTTGAATTGGCAAAAAATAGAAAGTTGAAGATTTGGAAGATTGAGAAGTTTGACCGAGAGTTGACTTTGTCGATATCGGGGTCGAATTTTGGTTTCGAAAGTTGAAATAGGTCCGTTGTGGCATTTATCACTTGTGTACAGAAGTTTAGGTCAATCAGAGTTGGTTTGGTATGATTCAACATTAGTTTTAGAAGTTGGAAGTTCATTAAGCATGAATTGGGTGCGATTCGTTGTTTTGATGTGATTTAAGGCCTCAAGTAAGTTCGTATTGTATTTTGTACTTGATGGTATGTCCAGATGGGGTCCAGGGGGCCCCGGGTGTGTTTCAGATTGAGTTTGGACCATTCATTTATATGCTGAGACTGCTGGTTTTCTTTGCTTCTTGTTTCCTTTATCGCGTTCGTGAAGTGTCGCACCCCGTTTTCTCGCAAAAGCGAGTTTCGACGTATGACAACTCTTTTAAATAGGTATTAAAAGAGAATAGTCGTCACCTAATAATTTTAAAGGTGCATAGTCCATTCACAAAGTTGGAAGTTGGATACATCAGAGTTAGAAGTTGGACAAGTTCAGATGCTAGAAAATTTCCGAGTCATAAAATGACAGGGGTAACACAGTAGCATATAGATTCACAAAGTTTAAGTGTCATAGATGTACAAAAGATGAACACAAGGAGAAGGAATGAAATTGATGGAGCCGAAGATACTTACCAGTTGCAAATTAACAAACGGGTAAACAAGAAGAATAATTCCAATAATACTTCAATCGTTGACAGTAGAGAGAGCAGCAAAACCCAAAACTCAGTGCGTCAGAGTTCCCAAGGGTTTTAGATGAACCCCGAATAGTGCTCGCACTGAGAAGGTCAGTTAATCGAAATTTGGTGGCCTTGGATTTCATCCGGTCAAGAGTCAAGAGTGCAAAAAGTATAGAAGAATCAGAGTAGTGGTAACAGTAGTTAAGTATTGAATCGTTTGGAGCCTTAAAGGGGAACGAGGAAGGGGGTTTATATAGTAGCAAAATTAAACACATAAACAAGGAAAACAATCAATTAAACATAAAAAAAGGAAAGAATAGCATGCGAAATCGATTCACAATCAATTTAAGAGAAATCAGGCGAACCCTAGTTCAAGACGAAGAATAAAAATAGTAAAAGATCTCACTGAATCAGACCCATATGGCCTGGTAGTGAGTGTATCGAGTCAAAAATATGGAGATAATACAGAATTGGAGTCAAATGAACACCCATCGATTTAGCTTCCATAAATAACTGAGTACCAAACACTGTGATGTTGAGGAGATGGTAAGAATCTCCGCGCGTGCAAGAAAGAAAAGGAAACATGGAAGATTTTCCATGTGATATCGGATTAGGGTTGAGATTTGATGGGAGGCGGCTAGGGTTTCTCTCATAGAGAAGGATAGGATGAGAGGTTTTTAGGGCGGCGGTCTCAGGGAAAATGGTAGGGTTTCGGGTGGGTTTGGTTAGTTAAAGTGGGGAGATGGGTTATGGGCCGTTGATCTATAAGATCAATGACTGAGATGAAAGGAAGAGCAGGGCGGGTCAAAAGAAGCGGGTCGCGATCGGGTTTATTAAAGGGGTCGTCTGGTTTGTGCTTGGGGTTATTGGGCTAAGGTTTTGGGGTCTGGGCTGTGTATTGGGTCCGAAATTTGACCTGTTTTGGGCTAGATTTTAAATAAAAGAAATTATGGGAAAAATAATTTAATAAAATAGCTAAATAAATATATAAAAAATACTATTTATGAAACTTAATATTTTAAAATAATATTTGAAGATTATAAAAATATAAAAAATTGTTTGGCCTTGAATAAAATGATAAATGCAATTAATTGTAAAGTATATACTATTATTGCAAAAATGCGTAAATAGTTCAAAAATATAGATGTAATTATATAAAATAAAGTAAAATGTTATAAAGCATATATGTAGGGGCAAACAATAAATTTGGATGATTAAGTCATCACAAAATAATTTGAAAGAGTAATTAAATTTAAATGCAAGAAATCAATTTTAAAGCTTTAAAAATTATGACAAATTACAGAAAGTACTTATATGACTCTTGTAAATTAGTGATGATGCAGGAATGATATTTTGAAAGTATATAGGATATTCATAAAAATATAAGGGAAAAATAAGGTATGAACACGAAGGATTAGTCACGATGGCGTAGAGTCCGTGTTGGGTGAAGGATTTTTACTCTTCGTGTTCGCGAAGTTTAGAATGTGACCGTGAAGGTTGGGGTGCTTGTGCATTACGAACAAGGGTGAGGGATCACGTTCGCGTATAAAGAAGTAGAGGCTGTGTGGTGGCACGTTTTGTTCATCGCGTTCGCATGGACCCGCCGCGATCATGTAACCTGAGGATGACTGGTCATCGCGTTTGCGACTGTAGTCTCGCGATTGCGTAAGAGGCTTTTGTGAACTGGTGGAATTTGTTCTCCGCGATCACGAGTGCTTTTTCGCGATCGCATAGAGTAATAACTAGGCAGATTAAATTGAACTCTATTTCGAGGGTTTGGTTCATTTTAACATATTTTGAGTTGTACAACTCGGTTTTGGGAGATTTTGGAGAGACTTTTCATGTCTTGGATCAGGGTAAGTATTTTTGACTCGGATTTGTTGATTAATCATGATTCCATATTGGTTTTGTCATTTCTTTAATGAANGTACTCTTCGCGTTCGCGAAGTTTAGAATGTGACCGTGAAGGTTGGGGTGCTTGTGCATTACGAACAAGGGTGAGGGATCACGTTCGCGTATAAAGAAGTAGAGGCTGTGTGGTGGCACGTTTTGTTCATCGCGTTCGCATGGACCCGCCGCGATCATGTAACCTGAGGATGACTGGTCATCGCGTTTGCGACTGTAGTCTCGCGATTGCGTAAGAGGCTTTTGTGAACTGGTGGAATTTGTTCTCCGCGATCACGAGTGCTTTTTCGCGATCGCATAGAGTAATAACTAGGCAGATTAAATTGAACTCTATTTCGAGGGTTTGGTTCATTTTAACATATTTTGAGTTGTACAACTCGGTTTTGGGAGATTTTGGAGAGACTTTTCATGTCTTGGATCAGGGTAAGTATTTTTGACTCGGATTTGTTGATTAATCATGATTCCATATTGGTTTTGTCATTTCTTTAATGAATTAAAGTGAGGAAAATGGGGGATTTTGTAAAACTTCCTAAAGTGAAAATTGGGGATTTGAAGGTTGATTTGAGGTCGGAATTAGATAATTTTAGTATGGTTGGACTCGTTATCAAATGAGTATTCGGATTTCGTAAGTTCATTCGGATTTCGAGTTGCGGGCCCGGGGTTGACATTTTGAGTTGACTTTTTGATTTTCTTTAAAAATTGCAACTTTATTATCCGGAATGGTTTCCTATGGTTTGTATTTATGGTATTAAGTTATTTTTTCTAGATTCGAGCCATATGGAGTTGGATTTTCGTAGAAAAAACTTACTAGTGGAATGATTTAGCTTGTTTGAGGTAAGTATCTTGCCTAACGTTTTGTGGGGGAACTACCCCTTAGGATTTTGGTTGATTGTGCTATTTGTATTATCTGAAAGTCGTGCACGCGAGATGACGAGTGGATGCACGGACTATATGTAGTATTTGACCGATTTAGGCTATTTAGACACTTTCCATGCCTTTATCTACTCTTACAATTGTTAATCTGCTCTTACATGCTTTATTGGACGTTGTAGCACTTGTTCTACCTCTTACTTGTTATATTTTCTCTCATATGTTTTAGTTGAAGTTGTTATTTTTCTTATTGCCTTGTTACCTCTTTATTGTTAAATTACTCTTACTTGAGGTTGTTATTTCGTGGAATATCTTCTTGTTAAGTTATTAGGTTAAAGTTGTAAAAGCAGTTATCATATTTAGGCGAAGTTGGTAATTGTTGAGGTATCTTTTCTTGTTGAGTATTCCTCATTCTATCTTGTTGTTATTGAGATTTTTGTATACATTGCGGTTGAGCCATGGGCTATTTGTTGTGGAAGCATTGGTATTGTTGAAGTTTTAGCAAGTTGTGATATATGGGCACTTGTGGTGCGAGTTGTGATTGTGTTGTGATATTGATACGCATGTGGTGGTATAAGGCTAGGCGTTGATACGCATGCGGTAAGATAAGGTGGGCTTGATATGAGTGTTGCTAGTAGGGGAACTACTTGAAGTCACGCGGTGAGATAAGGTGGGCTGAAACGCGGGTAGCAATTTAGGAAAAATAATTTTTAAAACTAAATGTAAGGCTCCCGCTGTGATATAAGGAAAGATTGTAATTGAAATTGTGAAATGTGAATACGAGGCGATACCTCACTTGTGATTCTTGTTGTGCATTTCATATTGAAAAGATTTATTGGTTGAACAGTTCTTGTTGCTTTTATTCTTCATTGTCTTACCCATTTTTGTCCGTATTTGATTATTTGTGGTTCTCATTATGTGTTTTCTTCTTGTTGCCTTTTTGCTTAAAATCCTGTCATTAGCTTACGTTACTAACTGCTTTGTTATCACTCATTTCTCTGCTTTCCATTACATCCCGTTATCATATTATTGTTCTGTTTATCTTGTCCTAGAAGGTGTCTTAACTTGGCTTCGTAACTATTCTACCGAGGTTAGACTTGGTACTTACTGAGTACTGTTGTGGTGTACTCATACTACGCTTCTGCACATATCTGTGTAGATCCAGGTACCTCGACTCAGGCTAGGCATCATTGAGTGGACCATACAGTTCGGAGACTTCAAGGTATACCTGCCCGGCGCTTGCAAGCCTCGTAGTCACCTTCTATCCTTCTTTTGCTAATGTTTACTCTTTATCTAGATAGTGTTGTACTAGAAATTTTACAGTATATTCATGTAGAGCTTATGAATCAGTTCCACTAGTTTTGGGAGTTTTGTTATAGATGTTCTGTTTCAGATTTATTATAAGTTTTTCAAATTATCTTGTTATCTTAGTTGTTATATTCCGATAAGTATTCATGATTGTTAGGCTTACCTAGTCTTAGAGACTAGGTGATATCACAACATCCTAAGGAGGAAAACTGAGGTCGTGCCAATTTATTTTTATTTTAACTTTTACAATTCTTTTTTTTGTCAAATATTTTTCCTTTTACATTATTTATCTTTTATTTTCTTTTTTCCTAATCATTACTTCATGTGTTTCTACATAATTTCTCATATTTTGTTTCTTTCTTAATTATTTTTCTTTATTTTTTAATAACACTTAGCTATATTATTTTAATTCTTCTAAAATATTATACATCGTAATCTTAAAAAGAATAAGTCATCCACAAACTTGACTTATAATGAGTGATGTCATTAAAGTTGAAGTTTGTTATTAGATGAGGTCATATACAAACTTAACTATGTTAAAATGATAGATTACTTTTTAATATTTGAATAATATTCTCATTTTTAACCTTTATTTTTTGTGATTCTATGTAGCTTCTCATATTTGTTTTTATTTTTCTTTGTTTAGCATAATTGTGCTATTATTTTGGTTTTAAAATACCTCCTAATATTAGAAATAATGAGTTGTTAATAAACTTGACATATAATGAGTGATGTAATCAAAGTAAAATCTCATTGTTGAATGAAGTTATATACTTATGTTTTCCTTTTGTTTTAAAAATTATATTTACTTAAATTATGTTGAAAGTTATTTTATGTTATGTTGTAATTTTACATAAGAGTATTATGTTAATTTTGTTTTGGATTTTTAATTTATGTTATATTTTCGGTTCTATTTTATTTTCATAAGTAGTATTGACTTTTGAGATTGCATGCCATTCATTTTCGTTAGAATTGATAGATTATTTTTTTGTAAAATATTTGATTAATGTTATGACATTATATTTATATATATTAATCTTTTTATCAAACATGCAGTCCATGATGTTCTTACAAAATATATACTTTTAGTTTTTATAATTAATTAAAGTAAAATATTATTAATTTCAAACAGTATATCAATTATTTTTATAATATTAGTTACAAATATATGATTAGTAATTAATATATTCTCAAATAATAATATGCCACGACCCAAAAAGCACGCCTGTCGTGATGGCGCCTATTTTAATATTAGACAAGCCGACAACACTAATAACCCATAATTTCTTTTAAATACTGAAAACATAAAAATTAAGTTTAAGAGAAAATCCCACAAATACTGGATATAAATACACTCCCCAAACCCGGTGTCACTGAGTACATGAGCATCTAAACGATAACAATGTCTGACTGATAAAAAACTGTCTGAAAATATAGACCAGTACAAAAACTAAAAGGAAAGAGAGTCAAGGTCTGCAGACGTCAAGCAGCTACCTCGATAGTCTCCAACGGATAGAGCTTCAAACAATTAGCAACCGCCGTGTTCGAACGTACCTGGATCTGCACACGAGATGCAGGGTGTAGTATGAGTACAACCAACTCAGTAAGTAACAATACTAAATAAAGAGCTGAAGATAGTGACGAGCTTCACGGCTAAGTCCAATTACAAAAATTTCCAACATAAGAAGATAGGCATGCTTTCATGTTCAACATTTAAACTCAACAGTAATTTCATATCAAGTTCAACTGAAAAATGAGATAATATCTTTCAGAAATTTCCAAAACAGTGATATATGACAACTGAAATGTAACAACAATAAAATCAATGCATCCTCTCAGGGAAACAGTCACTCAGTCCTCCCATTCACTCCAACCTCACAATCACTCTTTCCTCATAGTATCTTATTTCTCTCAATCACTCTGCACTCGGCACTCAGTAGGTACCTGCGCTCATTGGGGGTGTGTACAGACTCCGGAGGGGCTTCTTCAGCCCAAGCGCTATAACAAGCCAATCATGGCATAAATCAATGAAACATGCTGCGGCGTGCAGCCCGATCCCATAATATCCTCACAATCAGGCCCTCGGCCTCACTCAGTCATCAATCTCTCCAGTCTTTCCGGCTCTCAGAAATCATGATAAGCAGCCCAAACAACAATGATATGATGCATCGATAATGAACAATAGAGACTGAGATGTAATGTGCAAGTAAAACTCTGACTGAGTGCAAAATAACAATTTAGTAGATACTTTAACATATACACGACCTCTGTGGGTCCCTACAATGTCAACACATGTTTTAAACATGATTTATAGTTCGATTTCTCTAATACGTGGAAAATGTACTGATATCTACAGATTATTCAACCAAACAGTTCCATGGAATTTATCAAGTCACAATTCCTACGGTGCACGGCCACACGCCCATCACCTAGCATGTGTGCCACCTCAAAACCAATCACATATCACAGAATCCAAGGTTTCATACCCTCAGGACCAAATGTAAAACCGTTACTTACCTCAAACCGTGTAATTCATTATTCTGCAATGCCTTCAGCCAATCGATCATAACTTTCTATACAAATGTCAAAGCCAATCCGATGCCGGAATTTGATAATTTTTGTATGGTTGAACTCTTATCGGAACGGGTTTTTGGATTTTGTGAATTTTTTCGGGATTCGAGACGTGGGTCCCACTGTCGGCTTTTGAAATGAATTTTAGATTTTAATCCGAAACATTAGTAATTTCATATGGAATTAATTCCTACAATTTGTGTTGAGAATATTGAATTGTTTGTGACTAGATTTGAAGCTTTCGGACATCAATTCGCGAGGCAAAGATTTATTGAAATCTTGAATTTGGTTGCGAAGCGAGGTAAGTGTCGTGGTTAACCTTTACTTGAGGAAATAGAACCCTTGAATTATTGTTACATGAATTTCATGTGTAACGACGTATAGGCGAGGTGACGAGTGCCTATACGTCGTCAAATTGATTGTTTGCACATTTATCTGGAAATCATAAATTATTTTAAATCATGAATTAATTATTATATTAATTATTTCTCTCATATTCCCTGCTCAATATTATGCCTTGAATCCATGCTATATTTGCTACATGTTTATTTGATTTATGTGACTTAATTGTTACTTGACATTTAGCATACTAAATATTAAATTTCCTATTTCCTCCTTAATTTCCACAATTAATTTCTACTTGTCATCACTTGTTTCTAAATAAATCATAATTATTATATGCTTGTTGTCTTATAATTTCATATTAATTGTTGTATTTATTGGAATAATTTCTTTTATAAGAATTCGTAAATTATATTATTGAGGAGCGGGTTACACGCCGCAACAGAAATGAAAGTGAATATATTGGAGGAGCGGGTTGCACGCCGCAACAGAATTGATTGAAAGTAAATATATTAGAGGAGCGGGTTGCACGCCGCAACAGAATTGATTGAAAAGATATATTGAGGATCGGGTTACACACCACAATGAAACTAAATGAAAATGAATATATTGTAGGATTGGGTTGCACGCAGCAACGGAATTGAATATGAATATATTGTGGGATCGGGTTGCACGCCGCAACAGAAAGTGATTTAAGTAATAATTGGTTATGACTGCCGAGCTGGCTTGATTGTTGATATGATTTATCGGTTTAATTTCTATTCTTGTTCTCCTATATTGTTGTTATTATTATTATGGCGTACGGGTTAATGTAAGTGACCTGCCTTAGCCTCGTCACTACTTCGTCGAGGTTAGGCTCGACACTTACTGGGTACATGAGGTCGGTTGTACTCATACTACACTCTGCACTTCTTATGCAGTTACCGGAGTTGGTCCCAGCGGCGTACAATAGATTTGCTCGGATTCAGCTATCCATAGGAGACTTGAGGTATAGCTGCACGACGTTCGCAGCTCTGAAGTCCCCATCTACTTTATTTAGCTGTGTATTTTTGTCAGACAACTTTAGTTATTTTCAGACCCTTATTTTTATTATTCTAGTAGCTCGTTCACTTGTGACACCAGTTCTTGGATGGTATTTAGACATCGCTATTATTATGGTTTACTCACTTTATTTCAGATTTTATTCTAGT
>AWOL01S0177501.1:0-10188 GCA_000715115.1 Nicotiana otophora
TGGTACACTAAGTTAGTTGAGGCACCAGGTGCCAGTCTCGCTTCTAGGTCGGGGCGTGACATCAACATCTTTATATGTACAAGATGAGATGCCTGAGGATGAGTCTGACGGTTGCGAGTTTGAAATCTTAAAACTTCGATCGGAACTTTCACCCTTAAAGTACAAGACATTTTGAGATGATAATGAGACCTTCAACAAGAACATCACTGTGAGATCCTCATTAGGATTAGCAGGTATGGATGAGTTTCAACAGTTGTTGCAGGATGAGGGCCTCGAAAACAAGTTTAGGAGTAGTACTTTCGGGCACTTTTTGGATTTTCCTGAGAGGCTACTATTTTAAGCATCTATACTGCATGGCCTTCTACTCCGTAGAGTATTGTGTGAGAAGATCCAGGATTTATGGTTTGATTATAAAATATTACCAGTTTGCTTCGGCCTTTGTGAGTTTGCCATAATGACTGGACTCAACTGTGGATATGCTTACACGAATTCGAAGCTTCAAAAGTACTTTCTTGATGGTGAAAAGTTGTGGAAACTTATTGCCAAAGGAAAAAGTTCTATGACTGGTAAAATAGTGCTTGAGTTGATCGAATCTAAATCCAAAAAGATAAAAAACAAAATACAAGTATGCATTATGCTTGATTTGGTTTGTCCACTGTATTTTATTGGCAAAGGATTCGAGGTGTGGTGTTTCTAAAACTACAGTTAGATTGGCCTCCACAGAAGAGGCTTTCTATAATTATCCATGGGGCCGAAATAGTTTCCGATTGACTGTAGATTATCTTACGAAAGATATGAAATAATGTCAACAATCTAAGGGAGACTCGTATAACCTCTACAGATTTTCTTGGGCTTTCATGGTAACTAAATAAATCTTGTTCATTACTTCTATTTTAGTATTATTTATATAATTTTTTATTTACTTTTTAATCTCATAATGTAGGCTTGGGCATTTGAAACCATACCTCAATTGCGGCCAAAAGACTATCCAAAAAAGAGGACATTGCCAAGGATGAAGAGGTGGTTATTTGAAAAAGTAGAAAAAGACAGGCCTGATCCATTTCAAATCAAAGATCGTCTGGTAAGGCTCATTCTGATAGATGTTTAATGTTTGAAAGATATTTCAAACATTAGATGTTTGGTGGATGTTTGAAACATCTCCGCAGGATATTTTAAACATCTTTTAAAAATCATCCATAGGACATTTGAAACATCCATATAATGACTGAAACATCTTTCAAACAACATGTGGATGTTTTTTAAATATTCTGCAGAAAGTATTTTAAACATCAAGCATGCCTCTAATATTTTTTGTGTATAATTTTTTTTTATCTACCTAGGTGGTACACTCTTTTCTTTATCCTACAAAGGCNCTTAATGTTTGCAAGATATTTCAAACATTAGATGTTTGGTGGATGTTTGAAACATCTCCGCAGGATGTTTGAAACATCTTTCAAAAATCATCCATAGGAAATTTGAAACATCTATATAATGACTGAAACATCTTTCAAACAACATGTGGATATTTTTTAAATATTCTGCAGAAAGTATTTTAAACATCAAGCATGCCTCTAATATTTTTTGTGTATAATTTTTTTTGTTATCTACCTAGGTGGTACACTCTTTCCTTTACCCTACAAAGGCTGAAAGGATGGAGCATTACATCCGAAATCTTATTATCTTATCTGACAAAGAGGACATGATGATAGATAACCTAAGTAAAGAGTTGGATAGAGTGACAGTCTTAAGGCATTTGGGTGGTGCCCTTAAGATAGAGAAGGGTAGTTTATAAACCCCACAAGTTGGAGATAGTCATATGGTTGGAGGATATGATAATAGAACAGAAAAACCTATTGGTGGAGATGGTAAAATGGAAGAAGAAGTTGTTGATGACGATGATGGTGATGGTGGAATGCACTTTAATGATGATAATGGAAGAGGGGAGGGTTCTAATTATGATGATGGCAGAGGAGCTGCTTCTATGGAAAAAATGGGTGATGAAATAAAAGTTCGTGTTGTTACGGGTACATCTAGTATCCATTATTNCTGTTACGGGTACATCTAGTATCCATTATCCTTGCATATGCCCTAACTGTTAGGAAAAGGATAAAGAGAAAATAAAATGGAGGGATGACATGCAGCGTCAATTGAATCTTATGAATGATCAGTTGAACTCTATGCACAAGACGATGGATGACTTGGTTCAAAAGCTATCAAAGAGACATGTGGTTCTTTCCCGAGTTATTCAGGATCCTTACACAGAAGAAAAAAAAGGAACAAAATGAGGAAAAAAACTGGAAAGGAAGAAACCTCTATAGCAGTCAGTGAAGAGAGGCTGGAAGTTGATATTTATAAATCGATTGACTGGGAGAGAAGAAATGCCCTCGTGACATTTATCAAAAATAGGGGGCCTCAGATACAATTCACATGGGGGATGTTCAATTATGAAGACTTTAAGAACATTCAAGATTCTCAATTTTGGTTGGAGGATAAGGTTAATATTACTAACCCTTTCATCTTGATTTGATTTTTACTTTCCAATTTGAAACACCCTCTAGGATTAATTGTGTATGGTTTGCTGAATTGTTTGATCCACAATAAGATTAGTCTTTGCAAGTTCAATGTTCAAAATTTTCTGTATCTCTATTAAAAAGTTTTAGACAGAAGTGTTTCCTGTCTGTAGTATCATGAAATAAGAACTAGATAATCCTTGAATTAAACTAATGTTTCATTATTTCACTTGCTTCAGTGTAAGATGTTTTGTAAGATATTTGAAACATCATGTAAGATGTTTGAAACATCATGTAAGATGTTTGAAATATCCTAATGGATATGTGACTGATGTTTATGGATGTTTGATGTTTAGTACTAGTATGTGGATTAGTAATTTAGTTATTTTGATTCTGCAGCACATGGAGGATTTCTTGGCCCTTATGCGTATTAGACACAGAAGGTACCCCAAGCACTATGATCAAGCAGATATCATCCTGAATTATAATTTTCTTTATATCTTAAAGGAACGCTATAAAACTCTGTGTGATGGGGTGGACAAGGTGAATGTTCCTCCATCTCTTCCCGTGATCTTAAATGAGTACCAATTTCATAAGGATGATCTAAAGTATGCTCAAGGAGAGATGCCTTTCTGTGGTGGCCGAGTATAGAATGGTGCAAAGAGGATCTTCTGTGTATACAACATTTAGAGAAACCATTATGTCATAGTTGTATTTCTTGTTGAAGAGTCAAAGATGCTTATTTACGACTACAATACCTCTGTGTACACTGATGAAAAGTCGGGTGAATATTTGTATCCCATTGGCACAATGTTCCCAAGATACCTCGAATCATGTGGCCTTTTCATGCACTTTCCTAAAGAATCCTTTTCAAATATCCTTAGGATGTTTCAAACATCTAACGCATATGTTTGAAACATCTATCAGGATGTTTGAAGAAATTTAGATGGTAGTTGAAGGTGGAAAAAAAACATAATGACATACTAGCATCAACATCAACATCAAACTACCATTAAATATCAACCTACTTGATACTTCAAATAATTGATCGTCAACCTAATGATTATGTGAATAATTATGCAGATTTAATGACAATCAATATCAAACATCCTGATAGATGTTTCAAACATCTGCATTAGATGGTGGTTGAAGGTGGAAAAAAATACAAGGACATAATAGCATCAACATCAACATCAACATCAACATCAAACTACTTTAAGATGTTTGAAATATCTATCAAGATATTTGAAGAAATTAAGGTACTTGAAGGTGTAAAAAAATACAAGTACATAATAACATCTACTAAATGATGTTTGAAAAATACAGTAATTGTTAATACAAATCTAAAGATCATTTAGTTCTCCAATAACATCAACATCAAATTACCAAAACAAGTACAACAACAAAGTTATTAAGCCAGAGTGGAGTTGCTTGTTCCTTCAGTTCTCTTCTTGCAAGTAGTTCTTTTGTGGCAAGTCCTTTTGCATATGGAGCATCTGTTTTGCTTCTTTTTTACTTCCCCGATTGCTAGAATCCGCTTTATCTTCCTTCTTCCCAGTTTAATTTCATATTAAGATGGAGGTATTTTTCTCTCAACAAGCTCAGGAGGAACCTCCCAACATTCTTCAGAAGGCACCAGATTAATTTCTATGACACAATTATTCACGTATGTGTCTATATAATAAAAGCCAGAAGTATAGTCATAAATGCTCGTTCCATATTGAGCACCAAACTCAACTCTAAGGGTTGCCATAGCGTGTGGACAATATATTTTGTCTAGGTCGAACTCTCTACAAGAATATGTTCTGTTGCGTAGATCAACCTTTGCAACCGCACCATGACCGGTGATGCTGAACACCCGTTGCCTTATCGGATGGACCAATAGCCTGTTGCCCAAAATTACATTTTTATTAATCTTCTTTTCAACCGAAGGGACACAAATGGTTGGAGTGTCAAGGAACTGTATACGCCTCTCATGGAACTTTTGGGAAAACCTCCTGTTAATAGCATCGAATAAGGCAGTGATTGTGAACAACTAATTTTTGACCACACCTGAATTTTTATACTATTTTAGTGTAAATATTTCTTTTAGATCTAATCTTGATATTTTTAAAAAAATGGTCACATACTTATAGTACAAATTTTATCTATTTTAAAAAAGAATAAAAAAAATTAGTTTCTTCTAATTAGAATTTTAAAAGTAAGTTATGGTATCTTATCTTAGAATTATTTAAAGTACATGTAAATATTTAGTTTTCCTATATTGTAAGAAATGTTGGTTTATCTTCTTATCTTTGTAATTTAATTTATCTTTGTAAAATAAAAGACAAAAAAAAAGTAAACAAAAATGAAGTTACGTTAAAAAAAATAATAATAATAAAGTTTGTTATCTCAAACTTTATCTCAAAAATCTTATTTGACTAAGGTAACTATCCCAGTTCTCATCCACCTTTCACATACCTTCTCCACTTCCCCCATTCACACTCCCACTTCCACATATCCGCCACACACACATTCTATATATGGCACATACACATTTTAGTAAAAAAAGGAACAACTAGGCAAACCTTAAGCAATCATCTTGGATTTTGCTCATACAAAATCATCTTTGTAATTTCCTCCATTAGAGCCGCTCGAGTACTCCATCTTCACTGCCATGTAGCAGCTCCAAAACCCACCCCTCAACGGCCATGTAACCACCTAAAAATACCAAGGAATCAACCGTTCTTTCAGCCAACAAAGCACCCCAAAACTACAATAAACCAGCTGCTTTCTTCCCCCTGAAATGACCGCGAGACACTGCTGAAATACCAACGAATACCCCACAAAAAGAAGCCATAAAATGCCTGCAAAACAGTTCCTAAAATCAGTCCAAGAACCAATGCCAATCAGACCTTAAACCGCCACAAAGATAGTCGAGGTTGTCGTTCAAAGTTTTACGACGAAGCTTCCGATCCGAGTTCTGTTGATGAGGTTTCTCTTTGGATAGCAGAAGAATATTCCATTGTACAAGTTTGCCTTCTCAATATTGAGCAAAGTTTATTGCATTTGAGGTTCATTCTTATCTTTTATTTTTTTTCTCTTCAAATTTTGTTAACTTACATGCTTATAAGATCTTGTTAGTTATTTACTGAGTTGACGATTGTTAGTTTAAGAGCTCAAATGCACGCTTGTTTAGTTTACGCAAAGCTCATGTAATTTTGTCCAAATTGCTAAAGATTGTTCTCGATTTATATGCTAAAAATGAAAATTCATGATTGATTTGCTATGCCATTTAGTTTATTACTGTTGCTTATAATTGCTATGGCTTCAGATTCTTTATATGTTTCAAGTTATTTGCTAAGCAGATTAGTTGAACAATATTTTATTTTAATTGATTATTTTTAGAATTAAAGAATGAATATTCGTTCATATTAATGGGCTAGTGTTTGATCTTGCAAATAGTTGGTCTTTAGATATTTATTTGAGTATACAGACGATTAGTTGAGTTAAATGGGCAAAAATTAGAACATGAGGCCAATGATGAATAAGCTGGCCCATTTCTTTTATACTGAATAATGCCGTACATATTCAAAAAATGATAGTATGCTTTAGGCGCGTGTAAACCAATCAATTATCGTGAATATGTACACGTTCACGTGACATGGTTATGATTTTTAAAATTAAAGGCAAAGTATGCATTCCCGTGACTTTGACAAAACAATCTTAAAAATAATAAAGTGTTATTAATTGTGTATACGTACGCGTGACAGGATTCTTGACACACCAAACAAAACGAATACATGTACGCGTGATTCGTTTCAAGATAATTTCATAATTACGAATAATCAAGCAATTAAAAGCGGTAAAAAGGTAAATGTACATAGGTTCTAAAATGAGTAATTAAATAATTTAATTAAGCCAGATATGATTAAAGAGACTATGCTAAAACTATGGAATTCAAGAGTGCCTCACACCTTCTCTCGGGTTAACAGAATGTTTTACCCGGTCTTCTGTGTTCGCGGACCGTAAAACGGATCAAAATTTTCTCGATTTGGGATTTAAAATAAACCGGTGACTTGGGACACCAGATTTTATCCCAAGTGGCGACTCTGAATCTAATAAATAATCCCATTTCGATTAATATCACTTAAATTGGAAAAACTCCTTTGGCACCATTCCCCAGGGAAAAAGGAGGTGTGACAGTGATGGGGAATTCTCTTTCGAGTAGAAACATTGAGTTAACAGGCTTGGCAATATTTGGGGTCAATACTTCATACCTAAAATAATAATGTATAAGACTTTTTTAGAATATGGAATATAAGCCTTTTCATGGATGTTGGAAACATCTCGTAAGATGTTTGAAATTGGAATGCAGTAACATATTTCATGTGAAGTCTGAAACATCTCATAAGATATTTGAAACATCGTAAAAGATGCTTGAAATATCTCGTAAGATGTTTGAATTGGGAAGTTCAGTAACTTGTTTCATATGAAGCCTGAAACATCTGAAGAGATGTTTGCAACATCTAAAAAGATGTTTGAAACATCTTAAGAGATGTTTCAAACACCTTAAGAGATGTGTCAAATATCTTAAGGAATGATTCGAACACATTCAAAGATGTTTTACTAAGGAGTTCATATTAACGTACCTGTTACCAGGGAAGTGTGCTCTGCTCCATTTGTGAAACCCAACATCCCCCTCAAGATATTTGGTAACTCTTACATCGTTATCTTTGATTTATTGAAAATGATCATTGAACTCATCAATCCTATATGCTTTAGCTGCAAAATAATAATGGTGAAGCAAATCGCCGCAACGAAAATTTTTGCGAATATTTTCAACAAGGTGCCTCATGCAAAATTCATGATGAGCCTGAGGGTAAACTTTTGAGATCCCGTTTGTTATGCTTATATGCCTATCAGAAATTATATACAACTCAACATTATCGGGGTATATGCTGGACAATTGTTCAAAAACATATTCATATGCGGCATCGCACTCCTTATCTACTACACAAAATGCCACAGGAAAGATATGGTTCTCTAAATCTTGTGCCACGGCAGACAACAACACTCCACGATACTTTCCCATCAAAAATGTCCCATCAACGGCTATGACTTTCCTCATAAACAAAAAACCTTGAATCCAAGCTTCACAAGCCACAAAAAAGTACTGAAACTTCCCACAATTATCAAGCTTCAGTGCTGTCTTTCTTCCTTCATTTTCCTTCTAAGCGCATATCGGTACGCATCTAAAATTGTATACTCGTGCTCTGGAGTTCCCCTTACCATAGCTTTTGCAATATGACCTCCCTTCATACACTTCCAATAACTAACATTACAACCCAAATCTAAACGAATTGTTTCCATAATTTCTTTGTTAGATGGACCTTTGCCCTCTTCAAACTTAGAATGGATGTATTTACCAATGACATCCGCCGAGGTGTATGGATGCCTTTCTGTAAGATGTTGTGACCCACATGTGTGCTCATTCTTGTACCTCGTAATATAAACATGTCAGTACTTATATATTTGATGGCTCGCAACCACCACTTGCAATTGTTGTCTACACATTTGACACAGTAGACAAATTTAGTACTCTTCACTAATTTGAAACGGAAATGAGCCTTCAAGGAAGCAAGCTTCAATGACACAACTAGCTTGCGCTTGTTTTTGAAACTTAAACCCTTATAAAACTTCGTGCCATCTTCATAATTGTGGATACTTTGTGTTTGTTGTTCTACCTCTTGTGAGTTGCCTTCAACTCCAGGAAAGTTTGCATATTCTTCTTCTTCGATTTCTGGAATTTTCATATTCAAAGGATCCATTTTTGGAATATCGATATTCAAAAGATCTTCTTCAATATCATCCAATCCATGGCTATCATGTTGTTCCATTGGAGGTGAATTTATAAGTTTTACCGATCTTTCAACCACAGATACCCTTAGAATGGGCCTATTTTCATCTTCCAAATAATAGCTCAAACTATCATAATTTTTTATTTTAAAGGGAGCTACTTTCTTGTGCTTTTCACCAATGCTATGCATGTAAGTTATGGAGATATCACTCGGATAACAAGTTAATTCACAACCGGCAATATTCTTGTCAACAAACTCATCATACGTAACATCTCTACACACATTTATTAGAACCGTCTCTTTACTCTTCGAACGTCAGGTAAAACGGGTAAAGCACTCCACTCATTCACCATGACAATCAACTCCCAATACAATATAATCAACTATTTTGTAATTGAATATCTAAAAATATCACAAATATATAAATAATTGATATAAAGAATCAACTTTTTTGCAAACATTCTAATGATGTTTCAAACTTTATAAGAAGATGTTTAAAACATCTTGAGAATATACTTAGGATATTTGAAATATCCTAAGAGGATGCTTGAAACATCCTGAATGGACTTTCGAGATATTTGAAATAACTACCTACAATTATATCAGGATATTTTAAACATCTCACCGGATGTTTGAAACATCTCACCGGATGTTTAAAGAATCATAGAACCTGATATCTGTAGACGAAAAAAAGAAGATTAAATACCAATTTTTACTTACCAACAAAGGCAAATAGACTAAATATCTCCCTTGAAATAATGCACAAGTCAATATAGCAAATCACGATAAAGTGTTTCTCAATGGTGCAACGGTCAATCTCCAATTGTTCTTGCTCTTTTTTCACCAATCTTTCTCACCAAAGAACAAGAACCTCAAAGACGAAGATCTGTGAAAAAATAATGTCGGGATTAAAGAAAGAAGAAGATTAGATTGAACACATCAGAAAAAGAAGAAGAAGAAGAAGAAGAAGAAGAAGAAGAAGAAGAAGAAGAAGAAGAAGAACAACAACAACAACAACAACAACAACAACAACAAGAGGAAAAATGTAGGTTTTGGTGAATTGAGAATGATGAATGGGGGCTGGAAGCGCGAATGGGAGCTGGGGAGGGTTTCCGTTTTTTAGAGTGTGGGGCCCATTTGGGGAAGTTGTGATAATTGTAAAAGTTTAGATTTTTTTTAAACCTAGTTATATATATTAAACACTAACCATGAAAGTGTCTTTTTTACACCAATCTTAACACGTTTGTCTTATAAATTTCTTTAAGTGTTCAAAAGTCCTTTAAATTTAATTGCCCCAAGTAACTGAGTAAGAGGAAGAGACGTAATTTAATGCATTTTGTTTTTTAAAATAGCAATAATATGAATAAAAGCCAAAAATCTGAGAAAAATATATATTCTGATAGATAATAGGTGCCACTTCAGCTTTTTGTTTCCCTCTTTTATATATTAAATATTAAAATATTAATAATATATAGATATATAGATATATGGATTAGTTACCAAAGCATTCAGAAGGTCAAACTAAGCTCCAACTCCAAATTTAAGAATTAAAATGCGAATGCTTTGATTATGATAAACCTAATAAGTAACAAGATTAATCTAGCAGTCAAACAGGAGTATTTTATATCTCGAGTTTATATGATGCGCACATGACATTTGAGCTTGTCATAGTTCGTGCAAATCACATAAATGGATATATTACCAATTACCACATAAATGGATGTTGTCACAAATTGACATTCTCTATCTATAAGCAATTCCCAGAACTAAATATATATCTATAGGCCATACTAATTGCCAAAGAATCTCTCTCTCTCTCTCTCTCTCTCTCTCTCTCT
>AWOL01S0177507.1:0-10207 GCA_000715115.1 Nicotiana otophora
TTTCAAACTATTTATATTATTGAAAACTTCGGCAAACGATTTGGGTTTTCACTGAGATATTTGGAAGGAAGATCTATAATTTTTAAAATCATTATTTGGCTGAGTATTGTATCCCTGAGTTATTTCTGGTATTATTTGCTTTATGTTGTTATGGATTGTTGTGTACTATTGGTTGTGGACCCGACCTTGGTAGAAGCTCGTCAGTACTTTCAACCTATGGCTAGGTTTGTTACTTACTCAGTGCATGGGGTCGGTTGTACTGATACTACACTTCTGCACATTGCGTGCAGATGTTGGCTGTTGTTGTTGCTGTGCTCACTGGTTGCGGGACTTGAAGATGTACTTGCGTTCCTGTTGTAGCTGCCTCTTGTTCAGGGTAGCCTTAGATTTATAAAAGTTCTGTTTATGTATTTTTCAAACAGACTATGTATTTATTTCATTTTCGCTTTGCATACTCTATTCTTAGAAGCTCATGATTTGTACTACCAGCTCTTGGGGTGATGTATTAGTTTTAGATATTTTCTTTTAATTAATTTCATTGGAAATGGATAACTGAAAGTTGGCTTACCTAGCGGGTTCGGTTAGGTGCCATCACGACTAGTTGGATTTTGGGTCGTGACAATATGTGGTTACAAAGAGTGGATATGATTTTACGGCTATGCCGCTATAAATCATCTATGTCGAACGGCTAATTATGTTTTTTTCCTGGAATGCCTATAAATACTTCTAATATTATATATAATGTTGGATTCATCCCATGACCCATGTGAAAGAAGATAGGTTTCTTTTGGTTTTGAAATGTCAAGCCAACCAAATCAATAGTAGAAAAGATTTGGGCAACAATTGTTCTTTGATTTCACATGTAAAAGCTGACTTTTGCAGTAAATTTTGATGTCATTACATACATCATCATGAGAGTTCTGCAACTATAAATAGGTGCCTCTACTTTAATTTGTGAAACACACGAAACAGATAGATTAAGAGAGAATTCACAGAGTAAGAAAAAAATACTCTGTGAGAAAAAATATAGAGAGTTTGAGCGGTATTGTAGTGAGGTAAAAAAATCAAAAGTGGGTTATTTCTTTTGAGTGTTAGTGGTCTTGGAGTATTTTACTCGGTACCACAAATTGTAAGATTCTATCTATACTGAAATTAGTTGATCCTTTCGGACCGTGATTTTTCTCTTATTTAGAAGGGTTTTCAATGTAAAAATCTCAGTGTCCTTGTTTCTCTTATTATTGTCGTTGGTTATTGTATTTTAGTAATCCGCATTTATTATGGTCCTATACTGTGAATATTATTTTTGTAGTAGTTAATTTTCCCAACAACTGGTATCGGAGCACATGTTCTGCTCATTTGCAGAAATATTATTTATAGTCGATTATACTTTGTGACAAAAAAAAAGTCAGGAGTACAATATAAAGTAACACGATTCGACGGTAATGACGGTTTTTCTATATAGCAAAGAAGGATGAAAGACCTACTCAACCAACAAGGGTTAGACATTGCACTAGATGGAAAATAGGCAAAGCCCGAAACTATAAAAGTCGAGGATTAGGCAGACATGCATAAGAAGGCGGCTAGTGCAATCAAACTCCACTTGTCCGATGAAATACTCAATAATGTCGGGGATGAAGGGTTTATCCCTTATTTAGAAGGGTTTTCCACTTAAAAATTTCGGTGTTCTTGTTTCTCTTATTATTGCCGTTGGTTACTGTATTTTAGTAATCCGTATTAATTATAGTCATATACCGTGAATATTATTTCTGTGGGGGTTAATTTTCCCAAAGTTAATATTACAATCACATGTATAACAATGTATTCCAGAAAAAACATATCGAATGAAATTACAGTAATCAAACATAGTGCTAAATTTATACAAATTATTCTGTTATCCAACCTGTGAAGTTGAGGAATGTCATAGCTATTGGTGGCCAAATGAAAAACGAGAACAATTATTCATCCATATTATTCACTAAAGAATGAGTTGGATAATAAATTTTTAAAAATGGGTCAAATTTGAATAAGATCCATATTATCCACTTTAAAAATGGATACTTAATAGATAACCAATGGCTTTAACTTTTATATTGTCAAAGACTCAAATTGAAGATTCTCAAATTTGGGAGACTAGGGGTGTGTTTTGATATGAAGGAAAATGTTTCCTCGAAAAATATTTGCTTGAAAAATAAGTAAATTTCTTGCTTACTTCTTGGTATTTGATTAGGTAGCAGAAAAATATATATAATTTAGGCAAACATTATATGAGACAAAATGAGTAAGGGCGGAGAGGATGGTAAGTCAGGTCTAGGGACCATAGTGGTGGTGTTAAAGGGGGCAGGGGTAGAGAGTGGGGTAGGGGTTGGGGGTGGAGTGAGTGGGTAAGGGTGGGAGCGAGGAATAAGGTGGGAAATGTTGAAAAAGAATTTTGAAAACTATCTTCCCTACCACTTTTGGTAGGGAAGTCATTTTACTCAAATCGGAGGAAAATAAGTTCATGAAAAAATTAATTTTCAAAAATATTTAAGTCAACCAAATATGAAAAAATTGATCCTTCATACCAAACACCCTAGAACTCCCAGGAATGATCACATTCAAGAAGTCATAGATAATAGGAAAATTACCAGCTATGTCCATTTATAAGTAGCTCATTATAAAAATTGACAAATTCATAAAATATTACTAATATTAGCCAATTAGCTATTTGTAGCTAAAAATGTCAAATTTTTGCTTTCTTTTGAATGAGTGTTAATAGAATAGATTTGGTACATCTTAAGGAGCTTGAATCTCAGTTTTGGGATGATTTGGTGAAGTTTTGAGGTGGTTTGAATTGAAAATTTGAAGTAGAAGATGAACATGGTAAAAAATGATACGTGTACAACACTGTGTATCATTTGTGTATCACATATGTATCATAATTGCATCAAATATATGTTACATGTATACACATGTATATTGATGTATACATGTGTGTGTGATACATGTGTCGCAGAAGAATTTTTTGAACTCGATTTTAACTACGAATTTTGATACCAAATCAGTCCAAATCACCTCCAATCTTCCTCAAATTTTGTATATTGACTCATCTATATGTTTTCAATGAATTTCAACCATACCCATTAAAAAAGGTCATTTTTTGCTTAGATTTTTGAAATCTTGTATATATATTTCTTTGTATTTCATCACCTTATTTGCTACTTCATCCGTGAAATTTGCTTTCCGTCTTGCATCTAATGTTGTTGATCACACTTAAAAATATGGAAGGAGATCTTTGGTGTAATTCTCGGAGAGAAAGAACTTTATTTATTTGGGTTTTCAATTTTTATATGTGATTGTCTAATTTTGGCAAGTCTATAATTAATGGCTAGAGGTTGATAAGTTGGAACTTATTTGGGACATTTCTGTAAGATTTTCTAGATAATATGGGTATCCCACCGGTTGATCCATTGTCTATTTATATTAAATATGAACATATCGGATATTTTATTCGTTTTTGCATTAGCAGCTTCCGACTCGCCTATATCTAACATGACCCGCCCGTTTGCCACCCCTAGTCTTAGCTAACTAGATAAATTAACAGCTGGAAAATCATGAAATGATGGGTTCAAACCCATTAAATGGCCAAACTCTATTAGCATTTGACAACACTGCTGTATCAAAACTCAAACTTAGCAGAAACAGAGTTCAACTTTTGTGGTTTTGTTGTGTATATTCCTAACCCTGGAAATATTCACACGATTGTTGGGACAGAAGCACTATGGTATATACTTTTTTTTCTACTCCAGCTAGCACACACCTCCACTATTCCACTAGATACGCATCCCACCAACACAAGTATCAGATATCTCTGCACGTGGAAAAAATCACCTAGAGTTTTGTATCCTTTAAGATATTGACGGTTATGTTTAAACTTGTGCTTGCAGATCACTTGGTGCTTACATCATTGCACACTGTTCTCTAGCTCTTGCAAGTATTGCTATAGCTGAATTTGTTATATAGATCTGCGAACAAAAAGAAATTAATGAATAATGAAGGCAAAACTAAAGTAACCTGTAGCTTGATAAGGACACTAGCAAAAACATGACATGGAATTGATTGGTAGTACAATTCACATTCAAAGAAACGCGATTTCAATACTTCAATAGAAATCAAACCAAACAGAGAAGGTCCGAAGGATTCTTTTCATGGTCAGTAGAAAATTTTTGTTCTGTGGAAGCATATAGACCTTTGAGATGCATGCAATGTTTTAAAGAAGGTTAAGCAATTAGATAAATTAGAACAGCATACAGAATTTGCTACTGGTCCTGTACAATGTAGCCAAATATCAGACAACAAAAGAGTTCCTCATTTGTAGGGATTCTAACGTTTGTAGAATTATTTCAGCCTCATTTACATATTCCATCCTACACCATTAGCAGCAAAAAAAATATATATATAAATTAGACCTTATCTAACTGGTGGAGCTAGCAAAATCTTCAAAACATCTTCTATTCCTTTTAGTCCAAACAGTCCACCACAAATATATGCAGGAAAATGTATTCCACCACAGTAGCTTCCTCTTCCTTAGGCCTATGTTGTGCTAGCACCTCAGCAAATCATTTGTTGATTTGGCATGATAGTTGCAATCCAATCATACTTAAGAAAAGCTGCAACAAGTGCATAGTAATCTGGTAGTGCAAAAACAAATGGCAGATGCTCTCTGAATGTCTCCCACAAAAAGAGCACTTGCTACATAGGACAAAACCTCTTCTTTTAATTTGGAGATACGCACGAGTGAGACAAGCTTCTTTATTCAGAATTCATGTAAAGCAAGTGATACAATCATGTATGGCAAGGCTAGCACGAAGCTCGTGGTGGAAGATAGATGTCTCAACGTTGTTTTGTTTCCTTCTAAAAATAGGACTTGTGTTTTTTCCCATTTTTTAGATTGGTTTAGTATTTCTTTCCAGGAAAAAGGGACATCTTCTCTTTTTTTGAGATGTACTAGCTATAAATACCTAGGTAATTCATTCTTGAAGGAAAGATTTTGCATGTCGTGATTATAAACAAATTTATGTTCGTATTGAACTAGGGAATTACTTCTAAGATTGAGTTCTTGACATCTGAATCGTATCAAGTGGCTTCCGAGTAGATATAGTTATATTATGATAGCCTTTAGCAGACTCACTTCTACATCAAAGCAAGACATAATTCTAACTCACTTGTACTCAAATAACTTTGTTCTTTAGAGATAATAATGATTGGACAAAGCATTCAATCGTATGCCCAAAGGCATGTAGTCAATATAGTAGCGGGTAAAGTTGGTCCTAAAAGCAATTAATGATAATGATACTAGGGTGTCGTGAGCTACCGTTCATTTGATTCTCCAAGGTTTGGACACATGCAAGAGGTATTTCATTAAGAACTCTTCTATGCTTTGGTAAAATTTATTAAGATGATGTTGTCAACCTCAAATTGCAAAAGCAAGTTATTTCAACTATACTGCTCGTTAGTTACAATTCAGGTTTCTTGGAATGATATCTCCTTAAACCCTAAACCCTAAAAACCTTAATTTATACTATTACGAGTCTCATTCTAATTCTCGACTCTTTGGAGTGCAAGATTAGTTTGGGTGGTAAAATACTACCCGCCAATCATTATGCTGACCATGCCACTCAAGCATTCTCATAGCCAAGCACTCATTAAAATGCTGGAGATTGATTGAGCGTTTTGTTGCTGGCATAGGCTAGACTCTGCAATAGCTTGGGGTCAAATTTTCTTCGTTACGTGAACATTGTCATGTTATTGTTCTAAAATCAGCTAAAGCGCCTGAAGAAATAGGAGAGTTCAATCCAGAGAGCTTGTCTTGGAACAGAGTGATTCCTCCAAAAGTAGTTTAAGAGTTTCACACAAAAATGATTGGAGTCATTATTGAGGATATCCGGATAAGAACTATTGACTTGGAAGAAAAAGGCCCGGCTTGCAATGTGCTATGTCGCTTGCGGCCAAGTTAAAAGGTGGGCTATACTCCTGGATTGATGAGGTTGATAATACATTAATTGTTTGTCTCACTTTAGATTTTACCAAAAAGTTAGAATGGATATCATTACCGCCATGACATTACTATTGCATTCAGTTGTAGAGGAAGCGTTTGTTGTAGTAAATTGTGTAAAAAAGCGGTTGAAAATCTTTTTGACCAACTGGCTTTTTACACGATCTACTATAACAAACTCTTTCTCCACAGCTAAATGCAAAAGAAATGGCGGGTTTAAATCCAAGCTTAAGGATTGGAATGTTTCATCCTTTGGTCAGTTGGAAAACAGGAAATCACACATTCTGAATGATATTTTACACCTTGATAAACTGGCAGAAGATCGGATCCTCCTTGAAGGAGAACTAGTTCAGAGAGCGGGTTTACAGATGGAACTTGAAGACATAGCCAAGCAGGAAGAGGTTTTTTGAAGACAGAAATCCCGTTGTCTTTGGCTTAAGGAAGGCGACAGGAACACAAGTTTCTTCCACAAAATGGCGAACTCTAACCATAGATACAATCATATTGACATGCTGGTGATCAATGGCGAGGAGATAAAGGAAGAAGATGCAATCAATGCTGAAATTGTCAGATTTTATACCAACCTATACTCGGAGCAGGACACTTGGAGACCTAGCTGGCACAATGAAGGTCTGCCAGTCATATCTGAGGAAGAGAATGATGCACTACAAAACCTTTTCTGGAAGAAGTATTGGGGTCATGAAAGAATGTGTAGGGGACAAAGCTCCGGGTCCGGATGGTTTTACGATGGGATTCTATCAACACTATTGGGAGGTGATCCAAAGAGACCTTCTTGCTGCTCTGAATCACTTCCACAATCATGAACATTTCCAAAGGAGCCTCAACGCCTCATTCATTGCTTTAGTTTCTAAAAAGAATGGGGCCAAGGATTTGAGGGACTTTAGGCCAATCAATTTGGTTGGTAGCTTCTATAAAGTCCTATCCAAATTACTTGCAGGAAGATTAAAGTGTGTTATCAGCAAGTTGGTTTCTCAACAGCAGTTGGCTTTTATTAAAGGGAGGCAAATCACTGATGCATCTTTAATTGCCAATGAATGTATTGATACAAGAAAGAGGAAAGGTATTCCAGATATACTTTGCAAATTGGATATTGAGAAAACCTTTGACCATGTGCACTGGAATTTCCCTTTAAACCTTCTAAAGGATATGAGTTTCGGTAGCAAGTGGACCAATTGGATTTATTGGTGCATTTCCACTGTCAGATTCTCAGTACTTATCAATGGATCTCCTCCGGGCTTCTTCCCCTCAAAAAGAGGCCTCAGGTAAGGAGACTCTCTTTCTCCCTTTCTTTTTCTTTTGGTAATGGAAGGTTTAAGCAGGATGATGGCTTGGCAATGGAAAACAACTGGATTAGGGGATTCTCTACTTGTGTAAATGGGCCTTCCACTCTTGACATCTCACATATTTTATATGCGGATGACACTTTGATTCTATGTGATGCTGCTGTTGATTAAGTTCTTTATCTTAGAGTGATTCTTTTGGTTTTCGAGGTAGTTTCGGCTCTGCATATCAATTATCTAAAGAGTCATTTGTATGCTATCAATCTGGTTCCTAATATGCAACTTCTGGCTGATATTATGGGTTGCAACATCGGTTCTCTTCCTGCAAAATATTTGGGCCTTCCTCTGGGGGCCAAATCTAATGCTATATCTATCTGGAGTGATGTGTTAGAGAAATGCGAGAGAAAGTTGTCTACTTGGAAAAGACACTATCTCTCACTGGGAGGGAGAGTGGTGTTGATCAATAGTGTTTTGGATTCTTTACCCACTTACACCATGGCTCTTTTTCCCATGCCTGTAAGTGTCTCCAAAAGATTGGATAAAATTCGCAGAGGCTTCCTTTGGCAAGGTAACAAAGATAGGAGATCTTTTAACTTAGTCAAGTGGAACACAGTCATCAGAAGTAAGAAGTTTGGAGGACTGGGGATTAGGGATTTAAAGGCGCATAACAGTAGCCTAATGTGTAAGTGGATCTGGCGTTTCAATCAAGAAGAAAACTATCTTTGGAGGGCTGTAATGTTCTCCAAGTATGGTCTTCTTGATCCCTGGACCACCAAACCTACTCCTCCTCTTTTAGGACTTGGTATCTGGAAACATATCAGGATGTTGTGGGATTTCTTCATGTTGCACTCTTCAATAAAAGTGGGGGATGGTAGAAAGACTAAATTCTGGCAAGATATTTGGCATGGCAACTCTCCTATTAAAGACAGCTTCCCATACCTTTATAGAATCACTTCCTCGAAAAATGCTCTCATTTCAAACTTCAGATTGGATCATGGTTGGCTCATCAATTTCAGGAGAAGCCTAAATGACTGGGAGGTGGATAGGTATCTGAGTCTCTTGGACTTTCTCCATAGATCTTCTTCTTCTTCTCCTACCTCTGATTGCCTCATCTGGACAACGAATTGGAAAGGCACATTCTCGGTGAAATCATGTTATGCTACTCTGACACAATCTAACCCATTGAATACTCCTTGGCCTTGGAAACCCATCTGGAAGAGGCTGGCCCCTCCCAAGGTTAAATGTTTGTCCTGGTTGGTATCTAGAGAAGCTTGTCTCACACAAAGCAACCTACAAAGAAGGGGTATGCAACTTGTCAACAGATGTGTGTTATATGAAGAGCAGCTGGAGGATCTTTTCCTCCACTGTAAATTTACCTCCCAAATTCGGGACCTTTTCCTCAATATCTTGGGCATTTTTTGGTGTATGCCCTTTTCAACTCTTCAGTTGTTGCAAGGGTGGCACAAATTAGATATTCAGCGACCTTCTATCAAAATTTAGAATAGTATCCCGGCTGCAGTTTGGTGGTGCATCTAGAAAGAGAGAAATGATAGGTTGTTTGATAGTAGGAAGAACAGTCATTGATATCAAACACAATTGTATTATTTTGCTTAGTTTTTGGTGTAACATGGGCAGATGTATTAGCACATTACACAATTTGTAATGTTGTTGCTTTTTCTTGTAACCCATCCAGCAACTTCTTCTTGCTGGTTTTATTATATATAAAATCTGCTCTTTACCGATAAAAAAAAAATGGTATGGCAAAATGGCAATTATTTTTACTTCTTGGTCAAATTTAAAGGTGAGATCAAAACTTAAAGTGTTAACAACTTCATCAATCCAAGAATAGAGTCTGCCCTGAAACTTAGCTACAAAGCGACATATCACATTACAAGCCAATGCACTTAAGAGCCTATCCCAAGCTATCGCAAAGTCTAGCTCATGCCTGCAACAAAATGTTCCTGGCTAGATCTCCTGCATTCAGATAAATGCTTGGCTATGAAAAGATTTGAGTCGCCTGGTGTTTACCCGAAAAATCGGATAACGTTGAATTTGTGTATGGTTCTAAGGATAAGTAGATTTCTTTGACTGGAAGATAACAATACACGTATTTATTATGCAAAATAGAAAATGATGAACAAAGGTAATTAGTGAGCTTTAAAAAGATAAACACAATGAATTCTTAATCTGCCAGAGAAGATGCCTTCTATTATAATCTATCTTGACTTTTATAGCCAAGGATCACTATTTTATCTATAACAACATAATAAAATAATATAACTAGTGGAGGACCCATGATGGTGTGTCTCCTCCTTAATTCCTGCCAAGATTCTCTCCTTTGGTGCGGTTGTAACAGCTTTTTATCTGTGAGCTCGATACTGACTCGAGCTCAGTGTCGGATCAGAACCTAGGCCTTGGTTTCGAGCTTGGTGATCACTTTCGGGCATCGATGCTCGGGACCTGTGTCGGTCGATGTTGCCTCGGTCGATTCGGACACCCCGACGCTCGATGCCCCCATCTCGGAATTCGTTCGGACTCTCCATGAAAATACCCCTTGACTGAGATGCCATCATCGATCGATCTTCATGATCGAGGATCGATTTTAACCGTATACAGATATCCCCCTCGTTTCTTGGAAAGGAGATGACGAGAAACGATATGATTTCCCTAAGGTTCGACCGAATCAATGCTGACGTTTCTATCGATTTCGACTATGACGTGCGTGAAAGCTGTCCCATCGGTTTGGTTTTACCGAGGCATTTAATGTGTCAGTCGGTGGTCGGTCACCGCTAGAAATGAATCGCCATGCCTTATAAATAGTTTTCCCATCTAATGTTTTCCACTTTTGCGCTTCCTCTTTTCCCAAATTCTCTTT
>AWOL01S0177513.1:0-28135 GCA_000715115.1 Nicotiana otophora
TATTGGGGTGAGGCGGTAGGACCGCTTTGTGTAGAGATTGTGGTATTGTGGAATAAACCTCCACCCGCATATATTGGGGTGAGGCGGCATGACCGCTTTGTGTAGGGGTTGTGGTATTGTGGAATACACCTCCACCCGCATATATTGGGGTGAGGTGGTAGAGCTGCTTTGTGTTGGGATTGTGGTATTGTGATA
Source organism: Nicotiana otophora (assembly GCA_000715115.1). Taxonomy (NCBI): domain Eukaryota; kingdom Viridiplantae; phylum Streptophyta; class Magnoliopsida; order Solanales; family Solanaceae; genus Nicotiana; species Nicotiana otophora. The sequence goes on from AWOL01S0177513.1 coordinate 196, forward strand.
CACCTCCACCTGCATATATTGGGATGAGGCGGTAGGGCCGCTTTGTGTTGGGATTCTGGTATTGTAATACACCTCCACCTATATATATTGGGGTGAGGTGGTAGGGCCGCTTTGTGTTTGGATTCTGGTATTGTGATATACCTCCACCTATATATATTGGGGTGAGGCGGTAGGGCCGCTTTGTGTTGGGATTCTGGTATTGTGATACACCTCCACCTGCATATATTGGGGTGAGGTGGTAGGTCCGCTATGTGTTGGGATTCTGGTATTGTGATATACTTCCACCTGCATATATTGGGGTGAGGCGGTAGGGCCGCTTTGTGTTGGGATTCTGGTATTGTGATATACTTTCACCCGCATATATTGGGGTGAGGTGGTAGGACCGCTTTGTATTGGGATTTTGGTATTGTGATACACCTCCACCTGTATATATTGGGGTGAGGCGGTAGGGTCGCTTTGTGTTGGGATTCTGGTATTGTGATACACATCCACCTGCATATATTAGGGTGAGGTGGTAGGGCCGCTTTGTGTTGGGATTTCGGTATTGTGATACATCTCCACCTGAATATATTGGGGTCAGGCGGTAGGGCCTCTTTGTGTTGTGATTCTGGTATTGTGATATACTTCCACCTGCATATATTGGGGTGAGGCAGTAGGGCCGCTTGTGTTGGAATTCTGGTATTGTGATACATCTCCACCTGAATATATTGGGGTCAGGCGGTAGGGCCTCTTTGTGTTGTGATTCTGGTATTGTGATATACTTCCACCTGCATATATTGGGGTGAGGCAGTAGGGCCGCTTGTGTTGGAATTCTGGTAGTGTGACATACTTCCACCCGCATATATTGGGGTGAGGCAGTAGGGCCGCTTGTGTTGGAATTCTGGTAGTGTGACATACTTCCACCCGCATATATTGGGGTGAGGCGGTAGGGCCGCTTTGTGTTAGGAATGTGGTATTGTGATACACCTCCACCCGCTTATATTGGGGTGAGGTGGTAGGGCCGCTTTGTGATAGGATTCTGGTATTGTAATATAGGTCCACCCGCATATATTGGTGTGAGGCGGTAGAGCTGTTTTGTGTTGCGATTGTGGTATTGTGATACACTTCCACCTGCATGTATTGGGGTGAGGCGGTATGGCCACTTTGTGTAGAGATTGTGGTATCATGATACACTTCCACCTGCATGTATTGGGGTGGGGCGGTATGACCGCTTTGTGTAAAGATTGTGGTATCGTGATACACCTCCACCCGTTTATATTGGGGTGAGGCGACATTGCCGCTTTGTTTGAAGGTGGTTATAGAGGATTCCCGACTAAGTATCTATAAATGTTAATGGAAGCTCTAATAAATTATCTTGACGTTGACGGCTATCTAAGCCCATTTATTCTTGCTATAATTCATCGTATTCATGTCGAATTTCTAAGCCCTTGAATTTGTGTACTTGTATTGTGTAAGAGAATACTGTGAACGGTCTGTGAGACGCATATGTGTACAATATGATATATGAACACTAGTATTGTGAACATCGGTATTGTGGACACTGGTATTGTAAGCAATGGTATTGTGAATAGTGGTATATCGGTGTTAATGATCTCCCAAACAAAATCGTATATGAAGTTCGTATTTTGGAAAATTATCATGTTTTTAACGAGACATTTGGATATTGTGGATTGTGACTATTTGTTTCTATGGGTTGCCTTTTTTTTTTATATGGGCATTTATTTTGAAAGATGATTTTTAGCTATACATACTAGTACTATTCGACAGTGCTAACATCTCTTTTACCGGGGGCGCTGTATCTTTTAATGGATGCAGGTATAATTCTACAGGATGATATGGGCCTTTTATAGGGATCTTCTTCACTACTCAGCTTATGGTGAGCCCTCTACAGTTCTAGTGGGTGTTTGGGTCTAGTTCGTTTTATGTATATAGGTATCCATTGTCATAGAAGCTCCATGTACACTGTGAGTCATGTAATTAAATATTTTAGTTTTGTCATGTATTTATGTTCACAGTATTTACAGCTATCTATAGAGCTGTGTAACCACCACGAAAAAGAAAATATGGGCCATCGAGCCAATTGTATTTAATATGAAAGTCAAGATTTTATTATGTTATGGTAAATCATGTATGAGTAATGATGAGAGGTTAATGTAAATTAGGCTTGCTCGACTGGGTTTACTCGGTTGAGCGTCGGTCATGCTCCATGATTTCGGGTCGTGACATAGTCGCTCGGTCTTCCTGGTATGAGCGCATCAGAGAGCGGTAGTATGATGACCCTCATTTGCTGGTCCTAAGGGACATAGTGCGTAACGGTGGTTCGAAGCAGGTTACTGTTGGAGATGATGGGGTTTTGAGAATGCATGGTCGTATTTGTGTGCCCAATGTAGATGGACTTCGTGAGTTGATTCTTGAGAAGACCCACAGTTCCCAATATTCTCTTCATCCGGGTGATGCCAAGATGTATCAGGACTTGCGGCAGCATTATAGGTGTAGAAGGATAAAGAAAATATATTTGCATATGTAGCTCCGTGTCTAAACTGTTAGCAAGTAAAGTACGAGCATGAGAGACCTGGTGGATTTCTTCAGAAGTTAGAGATTCCTGGGTGGAAGTAGGAGTGTATCACTATGGATTTTATTGTTGGACTCTCACGGACTCAGAGGAAGTTCGATGTGGTATGGGTCATTGTGGACAGGCTGACCAAGTCAGCGCATTTCATTCCTGTAGTAGTTACCAATTCTTCAAAGCGATTGGCTGAGATCTACATCCGCGAGATCATCCGTCTTTATGGTATGCCTGTGTCTATCATTTTTTATTGAGATACGCAGTTCACCTCGCACTTCTGGAGGGCAGTAAGCGTGAGTTGGGAATGCATGTTGAGTTGAGCATATCATGTCATCCCCAGACGGACGGACAGTCCGAGCGCACTATTCAGATATTTAAGGATATGCTTCGCGCTTGTGTTATAGATTTCGGGGGTTCTTGGGATCAATTCTAGCCACTTGTGGAGTTTTCCTACAACAACAGCTACCAGTCGAGTATTCAGATGGCTCCCTATAAGGCATTATACGGGAGGCGGTGCTGATCTCCAGTTGGAAGGTTCAAGCCGGGGAGGCTCGGTTGTTAGGTACAAATTTGGTACAGGATGACTTGGAAAAGGTCAAGATTATTCGGGATCGACTTCACACAGCTTAGTCTAGGCAGAAGAGTTATGAAGAAACTAGAGTCTGATATGTTTCATTCATGGTTGGAGAGAGAGTATTACTCTGGATTTCACCCATGAAGGGTGTGATGAGTTTCGAAAAGAAGAGCAAGTTGAGCCCTAAGTATATCGAACCCTTTGAGATTTTGGAAAGAGTGGATGAGGTGGCCGATAGATTTGCACTGCCACCTAGTTTATCTGCAGTCCATTCGGTATTCTATGTGTCCATCCCCTGGAAGTATCTCGGTGATCCAGCCCATGTGTTAGATTTCAGCTCAGTCCAGTTGGACAAGGATTTGACTTGTGAGGAGGAGGCGGTGGCTATTCTAGCCCAGCAGGACCGACAGTTGAGGTCGAAACGTTACACTTCAGTTCGAGTGGAGTGGAGAGGTCAGTCAGTCGAGGTAGCCACTTGGGAGTCCGATTTGGGCATGCAGAGTAGATATCCACACCTTTTTACCAGTTCAGGTACTTTTCTATGTCCGTTCGAAGATGCACGTTTATTTTAAAGGTAGAGAATGTGATGACCCGATAGGTCATATAGACTTTTTGATATCTCAAACAACTCCTTTTATCCTTCCTCGATTTGCGTGCGCAGTTCGTGTCTTTTTACGGAAGGCTTTTATGTGAAAAAGTGATTAAAATATGAATTCATGCCTTAAACATTTATTTGAGTTATTTTCAGTCAACGTTTCGAGTAAACTGACCTGGATCCGTGTGTTGACAGTGTCGATGTTTCTGTATCATGATTTGGGACTTGGGCGTATGTCCGGAATCAAATTCGGAGGTCCCGAGGTCGGGTTATGACAATTTGCTAAATATTTGAAGTTTAATGGTTTAGAGAATTTAATAATTTGACCAAAATTTGACTTTGTTGCTACAGGGTTCGGATTCTGGTTCCGAGGCTTGGTATAGGTTCATTACTATATTTATGACTTGTCTGAAAAATTTGGTACAAAACGGAGTTGAGTTGACGTGATTCGAACGTCCAGTTAAAATTCTTAAGTTTTATTGAAAACTTCAATCGTTTTGGTGCACGATTCGTAGTTCGAGGAGATATTTTAGTATTTGGATCATGCGAGTGAATTCATATGATGTTTTTGGACTTTTGTGCATGTTTGGTTTGGAGCCCCGAGGGATCGGGTGAGTTTCGGATAGGCTACGGGGTGAATTTGGACTTAGAATCATAGCTGATGCCTTTTTGCTTCTCGTTTCTGTTGCAGATTTCACATTTGCGATATCAGGCTCGCAATTGCGAGCCTCGGATTTGGGAAGAAAACTTCGCATTTGCGAGCATGGGCTGGGGGCTTGTTTCTCACATTTGCGAGTACTCTGTCGCATTTGCGATAGAGGCAGGTTCGTATTTGCGATGGGGACTGGGGGAAGCTAGATCGCATTTGCGATCAATTTGGTCGCATTTGCGATAATGCCCAATTCGCATTTGTGAACAAATCTTCGCAAATACGATGATAGCAGAGGTGTGGGTTGTTTCGCATTTGCGAAGAAAATCTTGCATTTGCGGGGTTCGCAATTGCGAACCTCAGGTCGCAATTGCGACATCTACGCCTTGTCAAAAGCTGAGTTAGACGGGATTTTGGTTATTTCTTTCAAATTTCCAACCCTAAAAACCTTAGAGTCGATTTTTCCAAGAGCTTTGCTTCCTTAGTTCATTGGCAAGTGACTCTAATCTACTTTCTTTCAATTACTCACTACATTTCATAAGATTTCAACCTTAAATCTAAAATTTCATGGTAAAAATTGGGAATTTGGATAGAATTAGGTATTTTTGTAAAATTAGAATTTAGACCTCGAATTGAAGTCGGATTTAAAATCAAATTACATAACTGGGCTCGGGGGTGAATGGGTAATCGGGTTTTGGGCCGAAATTTGGATTTTGACCAAGCGAGTCTAGGGTTGATGTTTTCAATAATGACCTAAATTGAACCCCTTTCATTCATGGGTAGTTCCTAAGGCTTATTTTGAATGTTTGGTTAATAATTTTCTAGATTTGGTTGGTTCGCAGGCTTGTTTGAAAGGCAAGGCCGTAGTTGGACTTTGAGTCGATTGCGGAGCGAGGTAAGTGTCATGGTTAACCTTGACTTGAGGGATTAGTACTTGTTTGCATATTTGCTACGTGTTTAAATGTATGGGTATAACGTATATGTGAGGTGACGAGTACCTATGCATTGTTGTTGGGTTAAAGCATGCGGGTGGGACTTGTTTCCATGTAATTTATTGTCTTCTTTGATTATGATACCCATGCTTAGACTAGTTTATTACTTAATTGATTGTTCTTTCCGTATTTATGAACTATTTGATGATTGAGTATTTTTGAAAGTTGAGGTTCGGTATTTTGAAACCGTTGTTGACGTAAAGTTTATTGTTGCTTATTCTATCTCCCAATGTTTTATATTCATTGCTACATGGTAAGGGTGAGTGTTAAAGCACGAAGGGTGATGTCATGCCGTTTATTGCTTCACTTACTGATTAATACATAGTGAGAAAGAGAGTTAAAGCATGAAGGGTGATGCCCTGCCGTATTTATCATTTCATGAAGAGGTTAAAAGTAAAAGCACGAAGGGTGATTCCGTGCCATTATTATTATTTCATGGTGAGGTTGAAAGTAAAAGTGCGAAGGGTGATGCCGTGCCATTATTGTTATTTCATGGTGAGGTTGAGAGTAAAAGCACGATAGGTGATGTCGTGCCATCTTTATTCATTATGTTTATCCGTTTTCATTGGTTGAGGATTTATTTGACTATCTTATGTTGTCATTCGTGTTGTAATTATCGTATCTTGTTCCCCATTTGCATGTCCCCTCCCAATTTACATATTAATTCTTTATTTGTTACTATGTTGCACATATATCTTCGTTCGTACAAGTTTAATTACGTGGGTGTCATGTCATAGGCTTGTCACTATCTCGTCGAGGTTAGGCTCGGTACTTACAGAGTACAGTGGGTCGGTTGTACTCATACCACACTCTGTATTTCTTGTGCAGATTTTGGTACTGGTCCCAGCTGTACGTGAGGTGCATCAGCTCGGATTGGACTATTTGGAGACTCGAGGTAGATCTATTGGCGTCCGCAGACCTTGAAGTCCTCTTCCTCTTTCTTCATTTACTGTTCATTTCATTCGAAACAGTTGTATTTATTTTAAACACTATGTGTAGAACCTGTAGAAACTCGTGAACTTGTGACTCCAGATTCGGGTTGTATTTAGATATGCTGGTTATTATGCTACTTCACACTTTATTTTAGTTTTATCTCAGTTTGATTGGTTTATTTATTTGAATTGTTTAAAAAAATGATTTAAGAATTTCTCTAACATTGGCTTGCCTAGAGAGTGAAATGTTAGGCGCCATCACGGACCTGAAGATGGGAATTCTGGGTCGTGACAATTATTAAGGATGTGTTTAATAGGAAGGAAAGTGTTATCAATGATAATTAAGTCATGTTCTAGTATTAGGAATGATGGAAGTTATTTTCTAGGAAAATACTTTTCATTAAAAGTAGGAAAATGAGCGAAAGTTATTTTCCTTACAACTATTTTATCTTTTAATTCCATCTTACTTACTTCAACTAATACTTAGACATTATTACTAATCTCTAGTACTCGATAGCTTCATCACAACTCTCTTCGATTTGTTGATATTATTATATAAAGAGTTCACTCATTTAGTCCCAAACATCACAAAAAAGTTTCCTAAAAATATTTTTATAGGAAACATTCATTAGGAAAATACTTCATACTAAACACATGTACCATAATTACTAGAAATCTTTTATCTTTTAACGACCAAAGTTGCAAAATAGGGACAACAGAAAAGGTTGTAAATGATGCTTGTCTTTTCTTCAGTGCATGAATTATATATGCCTTTCTATATTAGTTTCTCCTGTGTTTGCTTTAATTAGTGTGCGCAGAATAGGGGAATAGGAGAGAAATAAAGATATAATTGCGCTTTTTCTATGTATAACAAAGGGGCAAAGAGGTTCCACATCATACTACAAACTTAACCAAACTACTGAAATCTTCAAAAGAATCAAAAAGTGGAAGGGTTTTTGAACAAAGAACTCAACGATCATAAAAAGTATAGAGAATTAGAGAGACAACAAGGGAAATATAATTGTGAAAAAATCTGAACGCCCAATTCAAAACCTTAAGACAGTGGATGTCTGGCCCAAGATTTTATAAACACTTTTGGGAACATTTACAACTAATAAGTGGCAAGTGTATTTTTCAGCAATCGTGTTAGAAATAGGGGCACATATGACAACTTTGCTAACGACATGAGTATTTTTGTTCGCTAATAAAGGTTAAATATAAACTATTTTGAATGTAGCGCTTTTTCCTTTTAATAAGAATATGTTTGTCTTCAAGTATACTTCTACTAGCTTAAAAGGATCAAGAACAACGTGAAAAAAAGATAAAATTGGCAACCAACTTCATTTAGATTCATTGATAGATATTTTAATGAGAAACTCTTAATGACGATTTTGCTCAAGAAAATTAAGATATTATAAAATTAAGATATTATGAAATTAAAGACTTCGGGGTGTATATGACATCTTAAGAGAGGAAGGTGAAATTCTACGTAAAACAGAACATAAGTTTACATGTTACATGCACATACTTTTTGCTTATTGTAACGTGGCGCAAGGCACAAATCTATGAGATCTATTAGGCTAAAGCTGAGAATGCGAACTATCATGAGCTTGGACTTTGACATTAAACAACAATTTAAAAGGAGGAAATTATTCTCGTGACCTTGTCAATAACAACAATATTAATCAAAACAACAACTTACACTTCATTTATTAATTATATGAACCTTCATTTGAACAATTAAGTTACACGATGCAACAACGTTCAGTAGTTTGAGTTAATCGCCCTGCAATCCTTTCTGATCTCCCATCTTATTCAGTCAGAAGACCAATATTTCCCATCTTAATCATGGAATTAGCAAAGTCACTGAAGAAAAGACTAGAGCTATTACTATAGCTTTCAACCAAAGTCTTGGTTGTTGTTATGGCATCATTACTAGAATACAAGATTTGGTCAGATTCAAGAAGACCTCTTCCATTGAGCAAGTTCTTGAAATAGTGATTACCAAATGAGTCACTGAAGTTCCTGTCAAGAGGGGCTCTGTTGTTTCCATCACTTATGGAAGGGCACAAGTACTTCTGAAGTCTAGGCTGGCAGTGACAGATGTAACACTTGGACACTAGGTTCATCTGAACCTGGTGTTTTTGACGCAAAGCATACATTTATATATATAAATCTATTAAAATTGCAACAAATAGTAGGTCTAAACCCATAATTTTAAGGTTGAACCCATAAAACTTAAATCCTAAACTCGCTCCTGTAGGCTGGTGTCTAGGGTTGTGTCTGATGCACCTAACTCATTGAAGTTTGTTAACCTGTTGTCAAATGTTACAAATTTTGCCAGCCTAATTGTACGAGCACCTATATATATGATAACTTAAATGAGTTAGTATCAAATTTATCCATGTTGTCACATTATACAACATAAAATATATTTTTAGTTCAGTTTTGGCAAATATTAGATTTGGAGACAAAAAGGGATTTGTAAGTAGGTTACTCAGACTCTTCAAAGATATCGTTGGTGCATGTCGGACAAGCCAAAAATAGTGCGTATTTGGAGGACGCAATACTGGTGTAGCAACATTATTGAAGAGTCAACATAGCTCGGTAAACTCCACTTTTCTTTTTTAAGTTTTATTACATCAGGGGAGGGAGGATATAAGGGTGAAATGGGAGGGGATGCTACACTAATGTTGGGGTTTGAACCCTCCGCATTCACTATGAAAGGCAAGGAGCTGGCCAAGTGAGATAGCCCTCAACTTCAGTAAGCTCCACTTCTTTCAATACTCTTCATAAATTTGTTTTACAATGATAGAAACTAATGGTCCGCCAAACTATATAAAGAACGAGGTTCTCTATCAATTTTCACAGAACGCACGCAAACAATAGTAAGTAAATGTCGCAGTAGAATTTTACGTGAAAAACTCCTAGCTCACGGGAGCAAACTTCATATTACAAACTGTTGTAACCTAGGAATTAACCTCTTAATCACTCACTAACTCGTAGCAACTCTATTACAAGCCCATTTGTAATAACTTTATTACAAAGCTTACAACTCGACTAACTCTAGCCAAGATACAAACACATGGTTTATGATTTTACAAAGATTTCCTACACAATGCTTCTAACTAAGCTAAGTAGGAATTACAAATAAATCACTTTGACAAAGATGCTATACAACTAAGGACATATGATGACTCAATGCAGGAAATTGGTCCTTCGTTATGTTGCTCTTTGTTTTTGACGCCTTGAATATCACTTGCAATTTGGCAATACACTTGAGAGAGAGCTTGATGGATTCTAAGTGTGAAAGTGTATTATTTTTGATTTGCTTTATGTTAATATTATATAAGTGACATCACTTGAATGATGCAAGCATGTTTGGTACAAAGGCATTCCCTATAAAGTGACTGCTCCACTCTTTGTACTATTGCGTGTGTGCAGAGGAACTATTCCAATCACTTTACAATTGTGGGGAGTTGACTGGTACTGTCAGCATGGAAACTGATGTCGATCTGTTTCCTTTGTTATTTCTTGGGCTCTGAAAGTTGGAGCATGTCACAGACTTGAGACTTGTTGATCTTTGATCACTCAGAGGATGTGAAACAGGTTCCCCATCTGGTTCTTAATATTAAGTTTGTCAGATCATCAAAATATAGCAGGACACATAACTTATCAATTTCCCCTTTTTTGATGATGACAAACTTGTAATTGAAATTCCCGCTGAGCCTGTGTTGTTCCCCCTCAATTACTTTTCCCCCTTTTGGCATCATAAAAAGATTAGACACAAGCAATAAGCAAAAATAAGTCTAGCCTGGCTAACTCATGCCACATGTGTGCACACAATCATGACTAAAACCAGAGCAGAAGAACAAGATATGCACAACAAAAGGACGAGGAATTCATTAATTTTAGAAATAAACAAGGAGCAGTTCCATTGTTACACAATCACCACAAAATAAAAACAACACAAAAAGGTACCAGTCATCAAACATAACTAAAAACAAGAAATAGAAACAACTTGAACTTGAACTTGACACTGAGAAGGGAATGACTCTAAGGGGCACTGGAAGGGGGAGGTAGAGAGAAAGAGGCAAGAGTTCTAAAAAGGATATCCATTCAAGCATTTGCAAACCCTGGCTCATTAAGCAACCTCTCCTTCAGGTCCTCGACCTGTTTCTTGAGATCAGCATTTTCTTTGGCCAGGTGAGCAACCTCTGCGCTTTGTGAGCTACTGGAACTAGGTGCCTCCCGGGCCTGACTGAGATGACCCTCAAGGATAACATTCCTTGCGTTCAACTTCCTTATCTCTTCATTAGAGATATTATGAGCTTCAATCAGTTTAGAGATAGTGGAATTGCTGCCAACCCCTACATTCTTATTAATGCACTCACACTCTTCCAAGGTGGTTTTAGAGAAACTCTGCTTGCGATTATCCATGGTGTCCTTTCCCAGGGGAACTTTGAAGTACTAAAAATCTTTGGTGAGAAGAAACCCATAGGGAAGCCCATGATTACCATCATTTAAATCTGCTACTTGTTTCATGTGCTCAATCATGATTCCCGGCAGATTTACAGTGGAGTATGTATCCAATGCTTCTATGAGGAACAAGTCTGCTCATGATGTAATAGAATGTCTTTCTGAATGAGGGAGCAACACCTTGTTCACCATTTCGAATAGCAGTTAGTACACTGGAAGGAGGTCTGTCTTGTGTACCCGTTCTCCCTGTTGCACTGCATCATCCTTCAGAATGGCATTTTTGAAGTTTGACGAACAAGTCCGCTCAATGGAGGATATTCCGTCAGTAGGCTCACCCAATATAGTTGCCAACACATCTTCATCCAACACAAAATCAACCCCATTCACCTTCATGCAGATGTTATCATCCTCGACTATGAAAAACACAGCATAAAAACTGCTCACTTCGGCCTCATATACTTTAGGACTCTCATTTGTGAACAAAGGTGTCCACTGTTGAAAGTCACAGATATCAATTAGTTGGAGCATTCCTGCCATGTCGAGAATATCAGGGGCAAATGTTCTGCCCCACAACACTTTTTGATTTCTCAGATTTTCCCTTCCTTCATTCGTGGCCCACCTTGGTCCTTTTTGAGGAACCAGGTCCCTTATTGGCACCAACCTTTCATTTCACTGATTTTCTGACACTTTTAGCTTCTCTGTAGGTTTCTCATACACCTTCTCAGACACAAATTTCTCAGATGCATTCTTACCTGACCCCTCAGCCCCTTTTTTTCTCCAGACTCACCCACTTCAACATTACTAACTTCCATCACTTTCACATATGACTCTTTTCTAAAATTTTGAATCGCAGGTTTCTTGGAGGATTTACGGATTAAGGGACTAGGTTCCTCATCCACCTCATCATCAATGTCCACAATAAGAGATTTAGGCACTACCTCTTCATGTACTAACTTTCCATCCTTCACCAACCTTCTCCTCTTCTTTTCTTTCTTACTTTTCTTCAGAGCTGACTCAAGAGACTCCTTCTGTTGCTGCCTAGTAGTAAGTCTTCTATGAGTGGATGTTTTGGTAGTTTCCCTGCTACTTATAGCACTAATAAAGTTTGCAAGATCCATATCATCATAGTCTTCTTCACTACCGTCATTCTCCTCCTCAGACAGAGATCTCATCTCGGGAAAAACAATTGTCAATGGCTCAGCATAGAAATGAGGAGAGGGAGCGAGATCAGTACTGGCCTGGGTCCTTTTGATGAATATGGGGTTTCATCCCAAGTAGGAGTACAGGGATCCTCTTAGGCGGAGGGATCAGGTCCCTCGAGTGGTTCCTCAGTAGTACTTTCAAGCGCCAAATCTTCGATAGGCACCAGTTCCCTACCCTCTTCCTGTAGACTCTCACCTTCCCCCTGAGACCCATTGGTTTGAGTCACACCTTCATAGAAACTATCCACACACCCCTCAGTAGCTATTGACAACATATTTTCTATGGCATCTTGTTCTTCTAACCCCAATGGAAACTCAGAAGGCACAGAAGAAATATTACCTGTAAGATCTGCAACATTTAAATCGAGACTTGGGGTAGTCAGTATGTTAACCACACTTTGTTGTGCCACAAAACTCTCTTCTAAATGCAGATTGGAAACTTCCTGACTTTATTCTCCCTCATCCATTTTTTCCGGTGAGGCAGATGGAGAGGTCGTAGCCACAAAACTCTTGGGATTCAAAGTTTTGCGACTCCGATGAGAACCAGAACTTGATTGGGTTCGATAAGAGACAATGGGTGGTTAGGAGTCTTGCTTAGGGTTTGGATTGAGTGGCGTAAGGTGCTTAGACTCTGTCACTATTACTTTAAGAGATAAAGATATAGTGGGGATGATACTGGGAACATTTGAGGCTTCGAGATTCTCAGACATTATAGAGTGTAATGAGAGTATATGAAAGAAGCGAGTGTTTTGCTATTGAGAGAAAAAGAGAATTTTTGGCTTTTGATGTGAACAGTTGTCAGAGTGACAGAGTTGGGGTTTATTAAAAGGGGGTGAGGGACCGGTTGGGAACGGGTATTGGTTTTCTGGGTAGACGAGTCGTTTTGTAACGGGTAGGGTGCTTGGGTTCCCAAAACAAAGGAAACTGACAATTTAATGACGTGGCACCCTTTTTATCCATTTAAAAAGTTGTGCATGAGAGTACAAAAGGAATTACTAACATGTGTCGTAGGAACCAGGTTCCCTGGCATATTTTGTAAATGTGATCCTCATCCTTTTGTGAAGATGCAATACATTAGCTCCTTGTTTGCTCTGTAATCGTCATGCGTGTCTACCGGTAACGGTATAGAAATGAGTTAGACCTTGCCAGAAAACATGTTTTAGCAGTTTCACCTGTATATTTCTTTCATAGACAATCATCAAGGGACCAGGTCCTCAAATTGATTTTATCAACCCTAGTGCAAGACGATTCTTTTAAAAGTGCTCTCTGCTCAGTGCTTTGGTGAAGATGTCTGCAATTTGATATTTTGTGCTGTAGAACTTCATGCAGATAAGCCCCTTTTCAACATTATCTCCGAGAAAATGATGTCGCACATTAATGTGCTTTGTTCTCTTATGCTGAATCGGGTTCTTTGCCATGTTGAGAGCACTGGTGTTGTCACATAGTAACGACAAACAATCAAGAAACACACCAAAATCTTCTAGTTGTTGATTGGTCCACAGCAGTTGAGCACAGCAAGAGGCAGCTGCCACATATTCAGCTTTTGCAGTTGAAAGAGCCACTAAATTTTGTTTTCTTGTACCCCATGAAATTAGACACGAACCCAAAAAGAGTGTCATGCCAGAAGTGCTTTTCCTATCCACCAGATAACCATCATAATCAGCATCAACATACCCGATCAAGTCAACGTTGTCTCCTGAGGGGTAGTAGAGAACCAGGTCCTACGTTCCCTTTAGATATCTCGGGATTCTCTTGGCAGCCTTCAGATGATATTCCTTTGGATTTGATTGAAACCTGGCACATAGTCACACACTAAAAATAATATCTGGTCTGCTTCCTATAAGATATAAGAGTCACTCAATGATACCTCTGTACATGGTTTTGTTCATAGGGGAACCAGGTTCATCCATATCCAGTCGAGTGGCAGTGGAAATAATAGTGTCAATGACTTTTGAGCTTTCCATTTCAAATCTCTTCAGAAGCTCTTTGATGTACTTCTGCTGACTTATCATTGTGCCCTTAGAAGTTTTCTTGACTTGCAGGCCTGTGAAGAAATTCAATTCCCCCATCATGCTAATTTCAAACTCACTTCCTATGATCTTTGCAAACTCCTCACACAGAGAATCATTTGTTGCACCAAAGATGATGTCGTCAACATAAACTTTCACAATGAGCAGGTTCCTCCCTCGTTTCTTTAGAAATAAAGTGTTGTCAATTTTTCCTCTTGTAAAACCATTCTCTAGGAGAAGTTTGGACAACATTTCATACCATGCGCGAGGAGCCTGCTTCAGCCCATATAAGGCCTTGTCGAGTTTGAAAACATGCTCAGGATGCTCATGACATTCGAAGTCAGGAGGTTGCTTGACAAAGACTTCTTTTAGAAAGCCATTCAGAAATGCACTTTTGATATCAATTTGGAACAATTGGAATTCCATATGAGAAGCAAATGCAATAAGGATTCTGATATCCTCCATTTAACCAACTGGGAAAAAAGTTTCATCATAGTCAATCCCTTCTTCTTGATTATACCCTTGAACTACCAGCCTTGCTTTATTCCTTGTTGTGTTCCCAAACTCATCAAGTTTGTTTCTGAATACCTACTTGGTTCCTATAACAGTTATGTCAGCGGGTCGAGGAACCAGATGCCATACACTGTTCCTCTCAAATTGATGGAGTTATGCTTGCATAGCCATAATCCAGTCAGCATCTTTTAATGCTTCCTTGATATGTTTGGGCTCAATTTGAGAAAGAAAGGTTGAGAAGGCAAGGGAGTTTCTTGACTTTGACCTCATTCGAATCCCTGAGTCAAGAGGAGTGATAACATTTTCAAGAGGGTGTGAACTTTTGTGCTTCCAGTTAGACACCTGAATCTCATTGTGAGAGGGTCCGGGTATTTCTGAACGTGATCCTTGGTTGTCGTGAGTTCCGCTTCTCAGCTCAGCATGTGGGGTTCCTTGGACAGCATCAACAACTCTGTTCTCAGCTTCAGTTGTTGTGATTGAAGAACCAGGTTCCTCCACATCAGTTGGATATACAGTTACACCATCATCAGTTGATTCTTTGACTTGACTCATCATGTTATCCTTACCATTTTCCATGTCTATGACTTCACCATGAACAACTGACTGTACTCCGTCTTGATCAATCTTATCATATGAATCTTTCCCACAATGATGGTGAGATTCATCAAAGATCACATGTATGCTTTCCTCAACACATTGAGTTCTCTTGTTGTACACTTTGTAAGATTTGCTTTGTGATGAATAGCCCAGAAAGATTCCTTCATCACTTTTGACATCGAATTTTCCAAGTGCTTCCTTGCCATTGTTGAGAAAACAATATTTGCAGCCAAATGACCTTAAATGTGTCAGTTTGGGTTTCCTCCCGTTCAATAGTTCATACGGGGTTTTGTTAAGGAGGGACCTGATCATGCACTTGTTTACCAAGTAGCATACAGTGTTGACTATTTCTTCCTAGAAATATTTTGCAATGCCACTGTCAATCAACATTGTTCTTTTCATGTCTTCAAGAGTCCTATTTTTTCTCTCCACAATACCATTTTGTTGCGGTGTTCTTAGAGCTGAAATATTATGAGTAATGCCATTTTCAGCACAGAATTCATCGAATTTGGCATTGTCAAATTATGTGCCATGATTAGACCTTATACATACTACATTATGGCTCATCTTCACCTGGATCATTTTTCACAAATGCAGCAAATACTTGAAAGGTTTCATCCTTAGTTCTAAGAAGCAGGGTCCAGGTGAATCTGGAATAATCGTCCACTATAATAAAAATGTACTTCTTTCCTCCTCTACTTGGAACCCTCATAGGTCTACACAAATCCATATGAAGGAGATCAAGTGGCCTTGAGGTACTAACTTCCCTTTTGGATTTGAAGGAGGATCTGACTTGTTTTCCTTTTATACATGCATCACACACCTTGTGATCCTTGAAGGTTGACTTGGGCAGGCCACGAACCAGGTCATCTTGACCAATTTATTCAGCAACGTAAAACTTGCATGACCCCATTCTATGCCACAGTTCAGCATCAGCATCAACAGCGCTCAGACAACTGAGATCCCCATTTTGCAAGCACTCAAAATCAGCAGCATAAATGATTTTGTGTCTTTTAGCCACCGGAACCACCTCACCAGTCACAAGATTTGTGACCGTGCATATTTTTTGCACAAATTCCACTTTGTTTCCCTTGTCACAGATTTGGGAAACACTCAGCAAATTGTACTTCAAGCCGTTCACATAGTACACATTTTCAATTGAGTGATCAAGAGACTTTCCAACCCTTCTACCTCCTAGAATGTATCGCTTTTTGCCATTTCCAAAGGACACACTCCCTCCTTGCAGGGCTTTGAGTGAAAGGAAATCATTTGTGCTTCCAGACATATGTTTAGAGCAGCCACTATCCATGTACCATTTTTGGCTTCTTCCTTTCACTGCTCCCTGCATAAGAAAATCAAGGGTTAGATTTAGGAACCCAAATAAGTTTGGGTCCCCTATAGTGAGGAAAAGGATGAATCGGACTTCTTCTTGTTCAGGCAGGCAATATATGTTTTTAGTGGAGGGACCACGTTCCTAGCAGTAGTTAGCTTTTCAACAAATACATTGTTTTTCTGTTAGGACTAAATTCTAGCCTTTCAGCTTTCTTTAAAGTGACCAGTGTTGCCGCAGTGAGTACAAAGCCAGTTATCAGGGATAGTAACATACTTTCTATGTGGATTGTAGGGAGTCTTTTCACTTTGGAGCCCGACTCCCTGCCTGTTCTCACCATTGCTTGTATACATGGCAGCAATTGCATCAGAGGGTCCACTTTAGAGAATTTTCGAGGTCAGCTTTAACTCTGCCTAGGTCTTCTCGAAGTTGCATGTTTCTTTTAAGTTCTACACACATACTAGATTTCAAAGTTTGGAGTTCATTTCAAGCTTAATGTGTGCCTCACCTGCAACTCCATTTCCCTTATGGGTGATCTCATGACTATCTTCCCTTTTTAGTTCCTCAATTGTTTCCTTTAGGTCCACGACTACTACTAATAAGTCATCTCTCTCATTCTCTATGCTAGCAATCTTTTCAGTTAGAGCTTCTTTATCATTGTTTAAGCACTCAATGGTCTCTTTTAAATCTACCACGACAACCACTAGATCATCCCTCTCATGTTCTACTTCTCATAATTCCATAGTTAATGCATTTTTATCATTTTTAAGATAAGCATCAATTAAAATATTTGCCAAAGATATAAGCTTTTTTTGAGAGTAGGACTTCAAATTTATTTAAACGTCTAGAAAGTTTACCTCATCATCATCATCTTCATCATCGCTCAATTTTGCCATCAGAGCAAAGATATAGTCATATTCAGCTGCTTCACTCTATACTGCCATTATGGAGTTGTCACCTTGTTCATCATCCTCTCCATATTTGCTGGAGGAGTCTCCCCATTCAGCAAGATCTTGCTTCACAACATTGTCAGCGACATCTTTTATCTTGAATCGTTTGTCAGGAACCGGGTTCCTCTTGGTTGCTTTGCATGTGTTGTGTTTGTACTGATCTTGCTTGAGGATGTGGAAATCCTAAATGAAATTAATGGCTTCCCACACTTATGACATAGGTCATAGCCTCTTGGCTTGCTAGAGCTTCCCCTTTTTGGAATACCTCCATTTCCGTGAACCATTTTCTAAAATCTCTTTGTCAGGTAAGCCATATCGGTATCCTCACCACTTGAGTCATTTTTGTCTATCTTGAGGACCAGTTTCATCTCTATTTTGGGCTATCTTCTCTCATTATCCTTCTTGTTCTTTATTTTATAAGTTTTCAAATTGACAATGAGTTCATCAATGGCTAGCTTCTGCAGATCCTTTGCCTCCGTGATGGCAAGCTTGTTCCTTGGAATTATTTCTCCCAGAGAATGGAGCTCATTGATGATAGAAGTGAAGCGAGTGTGCATGTCCTGAATAGACTCATCGTCCTTCATCCTGCATAGCTCCTACTTAGTGGTTAGCATATCAATCTTCGACTGTTTGACTTGAGTAGTCCCTTCATGTGAAATTTGGAGAGCTTCCCGGACCACCTTGGTAGATTCGAAGGCAGAAATCCGGTTGTATTCGTCTGGTCCCATACCACAGACGAGGATCTTTTTGGATCGGAAGTTCTTCTCTATAGCCTTTCTATCAGAATCGTTGTATTCTTTCCTAGTCTTGGGAACTGACACTACTGGTTCTCCAATGGTCTTCATAGGAACAAAAGGACCATCGTAGATGAGATCGCAAAGTTCTGAGTCTTCAGCCATCATAAAATTATGCATCCTTGTCTTCCACCATCCATAGTATTGGCCAGTAAATCGTGGTAGTCTGTAGGTTGATTGACATTCTTCAAAGTCTGGTGGAGCAGCCATGAGGAACCTTTCTAGGTGTTAGCCTGATAGAAAGAACCCGTACTGATACCAATTGACAGAAATGAAGGGTCCACCAAACTATATAGATAACCAGGTTCTCTATCAGTTTCCACAGAACGCACGTACACAACAGTAAGTAAATGACACAGTAGAGTTTTACGTGCAAAACTCCCAGCTCATGGGATTAAAAACCACGATCTACCCTTGTAGTATTTAAATTTCACTACTAAGCAAACTTCAGATTACTAACTGTTGTAACCTAGAAATTAACCTCTTAATCCCTCACTAACTTGTAACAACTCTATTACAAGCCCATTTGTAATAACTCTATTACAAAGCTTACAACTCGACTAACTCTAGCCACGACACAAACACATGGTTTATGATTTTACAAAAGGTTTCTTAAACAACGCTTCTAACTAATCTAAGTAGTAATTACAAGTAAATCACTTTGACAAAGATGCTACACAACTAAGGACATATGATGACTCAATGCAGGAAGCTGGTCCTTTGTTATGTTTCTCTTTATTCTTGGCGCCTTGAATGTCACTTGCAATTTGGCAATACACTTGGGAGAGAGCTTGATGGATTCTAAGTGTGCAAGTGTATTATTTTTGCTTTGCTTCATGTTAATATTATATAAGTGACATCACTTGAATGATGCAAGCATGTTTGGTACAAAGGCATTCCCTATAATGTGACTGTTCCATTGTTTGCACTATTGCGTGTGTGCAGAGGAACAATTGCAGTCACTTTACAGTTGTGGGGAGTTGACTGGTACTGTCAGCAAGGGAACTGATGTCGATCTGTTCCCTTTGTTGTTTCTTGGACTCTGAAAGTTGGAGCATGTGCCAGACTTGAGAATTGTTGATCTAACAGGTTCCTCATCTGGTTCTTAACATTAAGTTTATCAGATCATGAAAACATAGTAGGACACATAACTTATCAAAAGATAAAATAAAATGTCCTATTCTTGAGTCCAACAAGGAATTAAGTTTCACTCAACAAAGTAGAAAAAGTTTGGAGAGGCAGCTTCTACTTGCCATATTGATTTCAATTTTCAAGTAGTCCAACTTTTTCGAACTTAGAAATGATTGTACTGATGGGTTCGAACGGAGATGGAAGTTTGGTGCGAGCTCCTTATATGTTAGCAACTAATCCATCCTTTATTCCCAATTGCACTTTCCGTGTTGGTCCTCCACCCTATGAAAACATAAAAGAGAACTGTAATCTGTGAGAGGTTTTTAGCTAAATATTGTTCCTGCTTATATATAGATTTCTCGGGCTTTTTTATATTATTTATTGAATTCTAACCACCCAGGCTAGCATGCCATAGATTGTTAGGGTTTTTGGCTTGACCCCTATCCTTTTGTATTGATAGATCAAATATTACAAAAGGAGGGGGACATAAACCAAAAACCCTCCAGAAGTGCTTGAAAAACAAAAACAGAAGCTTGCCTCATGTTTTAGTACAAAAAGCAAGCACTATCAAAAATTGGAATAGCTACTATTATTGAGGACCTATAGCAGTAAATGAAGATTTATATAGGTTCGAAAAACTATCCTAAATTATTCTTGCGCCTTATTCTAAATGCTGGGAGTTGTAGTTTATCCATCTTGAGAGCACCTCTAACATCAAGCGGAAGTTTAACTTCATTCTAATAAATTTGACTCTCAGTTATAGAAGTGGCATGCTTTGACATAAGGTCTGCGACCCCATTGCCTTCCCTGAAGCAGTGTTTGAATTCGATGGAATGTTGATGGAATTTGGCTTGAATTTTAGAAATCTCTTCCTGGATCCTAGAGGGAATTTTGTGTTTTTCTAGAATCATGTTCACCAGGAGAAGGGAGTCACTTTTTAAAGTGAGATCTTGATATTGGTTCTGACAACACCATGTTATTCCTTGAAGAGCCGCTTGAGCTTCAAAATAATTGTTAGTCAAGAACTGGATAGGTGAGGCAAAGGCCATGACCATTTGTCCATTTCTATTTCTAACAATGCTACCCGCTCCCGCTTTTCCCTGGTTTGCTTGGAAGCTTCCGTCAGTGATGCTTTATACTTCAATACCACAGAAGATGATGGTGATTTGTGTGGTGCCCAATTTTCGCGTGCACTGGATTATCGAAGAACCTGATTCTTCTATGCATTTCTTACACTACAGTTGCAGAATAAATAATGCAAAAAGTAAAGAACACAGGGATTTTTACGTAAAATATACCTGGCTCAAAAGCTGAAAAAACTACGACCTACTACCCAGTAGGATTTTTCTATAGTACTTCACTACAACTCTAAGCCAACAACAATGTTTACAAACTCTTTCAAACCTAAGGATAACCTCTAACCCTTGTAGCAACCAGCCACTAGCTGTTGCGACTCTTTCACGTTAACTCTAACCTGAACAATATAACTAGAGTTTACAACCTCTTGCAAACCTAAGGGTTAACTCTAACTCTTATAGCAGCACGCCACAGGCTGTTGCAACTACTTCAAGTTAACTCTAACTTGAAAGATACAACTCAAATATCTAGTATAATTTACTTCTTAGAAAGTTGAAAGGTACAAATCATAACGTCTACTACACTTTGAACTAGAAATAAAGAACGACATATAAAACTCTTTATGGAGCTGGTTCTTCTATTTGGTTCGTGTAGCTTCAGGATCGTACTCTTAAATCTCAAAGGAATTGCTCACAAAATGCCTTGATCGTTTGCTCTCAATTCGTACTTAACTTCAGTTGTGAGTATCACCTATAAAAGGGAACAAAACTGATATTTATAGAGTTAGCAGAATAAGGATTAACTAGAAATCTAATGCTTTACTCTTCCTTGGTGGAAGCATTCTAGTTATCTTCAACTTCTAACTTTTTCCTTATCTTGGACAGAGTTCACTTCAATTAAGGAGTCCTTCTCCTTATCAAATATGCAACATTTTTGTTCAATGATTATCATAAATAACCACTTATACTTATCCCTTTCACGTGAATGTCTTTTGCTTGATTTTGCCCGTCACTTATATACGTTGTCCATGGATCTGGTTCATGCATGTGTTCCTTTGTCAATCATCAAACCCAAAACCGCTCAGGTTAACAAGCTCCCCATTTTTTATGATGACAAACTCAGTGCTTTTCATAAGCATGAAAGTTGTTTCAACTCAGCTCAACATCAACACAATGTTAGAACACTTTTCATTTAAATTCACAAATCGTCAAGGACCATGCTCATTAGGTTATAAATATCACAGTCCAAAGCAAAAGCACACCTTATCTTCCCCCTTTTGGTATCATCGAAAAGTTGCACAATTAAGGTAAGTAATCAGATTTTAACAGATATCACTCATGGCCACTGAGGCTACTTCAAATGCAATCATGAATTCAATTTTCTCTTTTTCAATCTAAGGATATCAGCCATCTAAGAAATATCAACAAACAATTAGAGAAAAATAAGTGAATTTCATTGATATATAAGATCCTACCACAAGGCATAAGAAGAAATAAAAACATAGAACCATGAGCAAAAAACAAAAACAAATCCCACTTGGGTTACTGGTTACAAACTAGGCTTAGGAAGGGTTTAAAATTGGGAAGGACCAGGTTCTTGGTTCTTGGCTTGAGGCAGTTTCAATATATCTTGAACAATACTGTCATTATTCTCCTTTTACTTTGCAAGCTCACACTTGAGAGAGTCTCTCTCAGCCTCTACTTCAGCCAATCGTTTCTTTAGCCTTTTAATCTCAGCATCCTAAGCCATTTTCTTCCACTATTTGAGCCTCCTTGCTCCTTTTGGCATACCTAGTTCATTTAGACACAATTGAGCCCTCGGCCTCTGTTTCTCGAGAATCCTTTTGAGAAGTCTTTCTCTTTTTGGCACTAGATGTGGGTACTTCCACATCCTTATATTCATCTTCAAGAACCAAGTTCATCTCCTCAATCTGGACTACTCCACTTGGCTTACCAACCTTTTTCTTAAGCAACTTTCTTGGCATTCTCAGCTAAGGCCCTTTTAACATTGGCCTCACTCTGCTTCTTCCGGATCCTTGTAGTTCTACCTCTTGTGGAAGGAGTTGCTACAGTGATAGAACAAGCACTCTTTCTCTTAGTGTCACCCATGCCCTTTCCTGCAGTCTTTCCAACTTTATTCTTCTTCTTTTGATTGTAACTATCTGACACATTTTGCAGCAGACAGGACTCTTGTCTATTTCAGCAAGAGAAGGAATTGGTTCATGAAACCGTTTCCTTAACCTAACCAACCCATCTTCTACACTTCTATCACCAGAACCATCACCTATCTCTTGTGATTCTATCCCCATCTTTCATTCATAATCTCCTAATTATCACTAATTTCTTCATTTAATACTATCATTACTCGAGCTTCTTCAGTCAAACCAACAAGAGTGGGTGAAGGAGATCCAGCCACTCTTTCTTCTCCATTTCCCCTCACATCTACTTTGACACCCTCACTCTTTTTTTTCTTTTTTTATTTTTACCAGCAATGTTTCTAGACCCATCAGTTTCTACACCAACAATTGTACAAACCAACACAAACCTATTTTCAAGATTCTCAACAATTTTAGAAGCAACATTAGAAATTTTTAACCCAGAAGTTACCTGCTCAATTTAAGATGAAACTGGTTATTCCCCCCTCAGTAGCAGACTTGAAGGACTCATCAAAGTTTTAGGGTTCTTCTACTTGACTAGCTTGTAGCATCTCACTCAATTTCTTAGCTTATTCTCTACTGGCCATTGTTGCATGCAATCATTTTGGTATACCTTTTCTTGGGGGTTTGGGTGGTTAAAAGTGTGGGTGAAGGTTCTTTGAGTGGTGAGGAAGGGTTTTCAGAGTTTTTGGGATTCTCATGGGTGATTGCCATTTGATTAGTTTAGAAACTTGAGAGAAATAGAGAGAGTTTAGAGGTTTTGGAAATTTTGATCTTTCGAAAACATTTGAGATAAAAGGGTAAGGTCAGATCAATTTAAAGAGGGAAAGGTTGAGTGTATAACGACACCCTTTTGAAGTCTAGAAGTCTAATCACATTGGAAGTTTCAGTTTGAAAAGACTTTCGACACTTCCCCAAATATTTCAGCAATTATGGCGCGTGAAACTCTTAATGAAATTGGTTCGTTTATAACTAATTGGTTCTAAAGTAGTTTGGAATAAAGTGGAACTCTTTTCAGTTCATGATCCATATGCAGTTATTTCAACTCTTTGGGTTGAGTGTATAACGACACCTTATAAGCTTGATTAAGCAATTTCTTCACTAAAGGTTCTCTTGTGTAAGGCTAATTTTTTTCCAAGAAAATAAGGATTATATCATTAGACATCAGTAAGATATTTTAGCACATGGCACAAGAGTATACTAATAAACGCATGAGACTGAGTAATATCTAATCTAATTATTCACAAAATTCACAAATTACCTAACCAATCATTAAGTTAGATTCTGTTTCTTTTAGGTGATCTTTGTCATCCTTAATTCTAACTTGTTCCTTTAAAGTGATCCCTACTCACAGCTTTTGTGAAGATGTCATCAAGTTTTTTATCAGTAGCACAAAATTCTACAGTGATAAACACCTCTCAAAATTATCCCTTAGAAAACGATGCCCAGTATCTATGTGCTTATTCTTTTGTGAAGAACCAGGTTCTTAGTCATACTAATTGCACTATTGTAATTACAAAAGATGGGAATACAACTTACATCAATTCCAAAGTTCATTAATTATTGTTTGATCCACAAAACTTGAGCACAACATGAGGCATCAACAACATACTCAGCTTCAGTAGTAGACATGGAGATATAGTTTTACTTTTTTGTGGCCCAAGACACAAGACATGAGCCATGATAGTGTGCCATACCTGAGGTTCTCTTTCTATCTACAAGAAAACTTACATAATCAACATTTGTGTATCCCACTAAATTGAAATTACTACCTTTTGGATACCATACACAAAGGTCAGTAGTACCTTTTAGGTATCTCAATATCCTCTTGACAACAGTCAAGTGAGACTCCTTTGGATTTGGCTGAAATCTAGCATAACGGCCTACACTAAAAATAATGCCAGGTCTGCTAGTAGTGAGATATAACAATGAGCCAATCATTCCCGTATACAACTTCTGATCAAGAGATGAACCAGGTTCATCTACATCCAATTTTGTGGTTATTGCTATAGGAGTGTCAATTTCTTTGGAATCTTCCATTTTAAACCTTTTAAGCAACTTTTTCACATACTTCTGCAGATGGATCATAGTTTCATTTGAATTTTATTCAATTTGTAAGCCTAAAAAGAATTTAAACTCACCTATCATACTTATTTCAAATTCACTCGCCATTAGTTTATCAAATTCATTACTTAACTTATCAGTAGTTGCTCCAAAGATTATATCACCAACATATATCTAAACTACCAAGAGATATTTATATTTTTCTTTCAATAATAAAGTATTGTCAATTTTACCTCTCTTGTAGCCATGCTCAAGCAAGAATTTTGATAATCTTTCATACCATACTCTTGGAACCTGCTTGAGTCCATAAAGTGTCTTGTCAAGCTTGTACACATGATCAAGACATTCCTTGCTTTCAAAGCCTGGAGGTTGCTTGACAAACACTTCTTCCTTTAGATAGCCATTGAGGAAGGCACTCTTGACATCCATCTGATGGAGAGTGAATTCCAAGTATGCATCGAAGGCTATAATAAGTCTAATTGCTACCAATCTTGCAACTGGAGCAAAAGTCTCATCATAGTCTATGCCCTCCTCTTGACTATATCCTTGAACCACCAATCTTGCCTTGTTCCTTCTAACTGTTCCATTTTCGTCAAGTTTGTTTCTCAAGACCCATTTTGTGCCAATTACTAATTTGTTCTTGGGTCTTGTTACCAGATGCCAAACTTGACTTCTCTCAAATTGGTTTAGTTCATCTTGTACTTTATTCACCCAGTCTGCATCCTGCAAAGCCTCAGCAACATTTGTAGGTTCAATAAGAGATAAAAACATCAAAAGCACAAAGCTTTTTCAAAGAAGATCTGGTTTTGATTCTAGAGGTTTGATCAGTAATTATGTTCTCAATGGGATGAGAACTTTGATACTTGTAAGGTTTCACAACCAGCTGGTTTCCCCTAGATGTTCCTTCAATATTTTATTGTTAAGGAACAGGTTCATGGACAGGTTCCCTCGAGTTTTGAGGTTCAATTCCTCTTTGTTCAGTTCCCCCTGTCAGGTTGCCCTATGTGGAAGGACCTATTCCATCACCTGTTCCTACCTCTCGTGCAGCTTCAGTCTAGGTTGTGGTTTCATGTGAGTTTCTTACCAGCCCAGTTGCTTCATCATCATGTTTCTGCCTCTCATAAAGAATGCTAGTTTCGTCAAAAACCATATATACACTTTCCTTTACACACATATTTCTTTTGTTATAAATCTTATAAGCTTTACTATATGAAGAATATCCCAAGAATACTCCCTCATCACTTCTGGGATCAAATGTACCTAGGGCATCTTTACCATTATTGTGCACAACTCACTTGCATCCAAATTCCCTAAGATGGGATATATTTAGCTTTCTCCATTTAAGTAACTCATAGGGAGTCTTCTCAATAAGAGGTCTAGTTATGCACTTATTTATGATGCAGCATGTAGTGTTCACACCTTTTACCCAGAAACTATGGGGCAGTTTACTAGAAAGAAGCATAGTCCTAGCCATTTCTTCCATTGTCCTATTCTTTCTTTCAACTACAGAGTCCTAGGAACAGTAAAATTATGATTTATTCCATGCTCATCACAAAATTCACCAAATTTAGCATTCTCAAATTCAATACCATGATCAGACCTAATTGATACAAATTGATTACCTAGTTGTTTCTGAGTTTTTCTAACAAAAGAAGTGAACATGTCAAATGCTTCATCTTTAGATGTTAAAAACAATGTCCAAGTAAACCTAGAGTAATCATCAACAAGCACCATAACATATCTCTTAACACCTCTGTTCAATGTTCTTATTGGTCCACAGAGATCCATATGGACCAGTTCCATCATCCTGGTGGTGCTGATCATTTTCTTGCTTTTGAAAGAGGATCTTACCTGCTTTCCCCTTGCACAAGCCTCACAAACATTATCTTCCTTGAACTTAATGTTAGACTATCATGTCCAAGTCTTTTGTGCCAAAGGAGGGGATCATTATCCAACACACTTAAGCAAGTGAGTTCAGTAAAGAGTGAACATGCTTTTAAATCTGGTGGTATAAGTCAAATCAGTTCGAGCTCAAAGTAAAACAGATATGAATCTTCCAGAAATTTCACAACAACAACAGATAATAACTAAGTGCAATAATAAATAAAAGCAAGTACAACCTCTTAAGGAAGCAGTCACTCAACTCATCTCAACAGCTCATACTCTCGGCTCTCAGACCCTCAATACACACTCTCAATAGGTACCTGTGCTCACTGGGGTTGTATAGACTCCGGACGAGCTCCTTCAACCCAAGCGCTATATTGTTGCGGCATGCATCCCGATCCAATACTGTTGCGGCCTACAACCCGATCCAATATTGTTGCGGCGTGTAACCCGATCCAATATTGTTGTGGCGTGCAACCCGATACAATAATATATATATATAGCCCGAAGGCTTGTTGCGACGTGCAACCCGATCCATATACCTCACAACTCACAGCTCGGCACTCAGGCCCTATCTCAGTCACTAACATCTCCAGCCCCTCGGGCTCACAGAATATCATAATAATTAGCCCAAACAGAGAATACAACAAGTATCAACAAGAAATAAGAGGGAACAGAATTATAACACAAAAGAAAGACTGTGACTGAGTACAAGATAGCAATCAGCAGTAAATTCAACAAGTATACGACCGTTGCGGGTCCCAATAGTGATATCATATGGCCTAAGCATGGTTTCTAACATGAAAGGCAGTCAATTGCTCAAAGACAAGGAAAAACAAGTAATAACAATGGCTATTCGACTTTACAATCTCACGGGACTGACCAAGCCGCAATCCCTCACGGTGCACGCTCACACGCCAGTCACCTAGCATGTGCGTCACTTCCAAATATTCACATCATACCAATTCTCGGGGTTTCATACCCTCAAAATCAGATTTAAGACTGTTACTTACCTCAACTGCGCAGAAATCCTACTCCAAAATGCCTTTGCCTCTCGAACCGGCCTCCAAATGCCACAAATCTAGTCACAAACAGTACGAGATAATCAATATTGGCTAAAAGGATCAATTCCATAAGGAAACTACTAAATATAGTCCAAAATCTGATATTGGCTCACCTCTCCCCCCCCCCCCCNGTCACTTCCAAATATTCACATCATACCAATTCTCGGGGTTTCATACCCTCAAAATCAGATTTAAGACTGTTACTTACCTCAACTGCGCAGAAATCCTACTCCAAAATGCCTTTGCCTCTCGAACCGGCCTCCAAATGCCACAAATCTAGTCACAAACAGTACGAGATAATCAATATTGGCTAAAAGGATCAATTCCATAAGGAAACTACTAAATATAGTCCAAAATCTGATATTGGCTCACCTCTCCCCCCC
>AWOL01S0177520.1:387-11779 GCA_000715115.1 Nicotiana otophora
GAACGTACTAAGTTTACCCCCAAGTGCACGGCACCTTGCCATTACCATGTCCTACCACATCTGACGACGTGCCTTGGCCATGCCCTGCTATGTCCTACGTCCTCCCATGTCATGTGTCCTACCACGTCCATATCCTACCATGTCCATATCCTGCCATGTCCGCAATCGGGCCATGGCAACGTATGGCCATGCTCTGCCATGTCTTGTCATGTCCTGCGTCGTGCCATGGCCATATCCTGCCACTGTCGACGCCGTGCCATGGCCACGCCCTACCACGTCCTGCCATGTCCTGCCATGGCCATGTCCTTCCATGTCCGACGTCATGCCATGGCCATGTCTTGGCACGGCCTCGCCATTCCGCTGCCAAAAGCTATTAGCTGCCACACCGATGTCGGCTCTCGATTTTTCCCAAAACAACCAATGGAAATCGGCACGAACAGAGTTTAGCCCCATGCACATGACACCTTGCGGCGCTACTTGCACGACGCTTCGCCATTCCATTTCCAAAAGCCATCAGCCGCCACGAGCGATGTCGCCTCCCAATGTTTCCCACAACAACCCATGGCATTCGGAACGTACTGAGTTTAGCCCCATGCACATGGAACCTTGCGGCGCTACATGCACGAGGCCTTGTCGTTCCGTTGCCAAAAGCCATCAGTTGGAACGAACAAAGTTTAGCCCCATGCACATGGCACGACGCTTTGCCATTCCATTGCCGAAAGCCATCAGCTGCCACGAGCGTTGTCGCCTCTCGATGTTGCCCACAACAATCGATGGCATTCGGAACGTACTGAGTTTAGCCCCATGCGCATGGCACCTTGCGGCGCTACATGTATGAGGCCTCGCTGTTCCGTTGCCAAACGCCATCAGCCGCCACGAGCAATGTCAGACACAACTCACAACAACCGATGGCAATCGGCACGTACTGAGTTTAGCCCCGTGCACACGGAACATTGCGGTGCTACTTGCATGATGCTTCGCCGTTCCATTGCCAAAAGCTATGTCGCCTCCCTATTTTGCCCAAAACAACCTATGGAAATCAACACGTACTGAGTTTAGCCCCGTGCACACGGAACATTGCGGTGCTACTTGCATGATGCTTCGCCGTTCCATTGCCAAAAGCTATGTCGCCTCCCTATTTTGCCCAAAACAACCTATGGAAATCAACACGTACTGAGTTTAGCCCCATGCACACGGAACCTTGCGGTGCTACTTGCATGCTGCTTCGCCGTTCCATTGCCAAAAGCTTTCAGCCGCCACGAGCGATGTCACCTCCCGATGTTGCCCACAACAATCGATGGCATTCAGAACTTACTGAGTTTAGCCCCATACGCACGGCACCTTGCGGCGCTACTTGCACGAGGCCTTGCTGCTCCGTTTCCAAAAGCCATCAGCCGCCACGAGCGATGTCACCTCCCGATGTTGCCCACAAAAACCGATGGCAATCGGCAGGTACTTAGCTTAGCCCCATGCCCATGTCACCTTGCGGCGCTACTTGCATGAGTCCTCGCCGTTCCGTTGCCAAAAGCCATCAGCCGCCACGAGCGATGTCGCCTACCGATGTTGCCCACAATAACCGGCGGCATTCGGAATGTACTGAGCTTAGCCCCATGCTCATGGCACCTTGGGGCTCTACTTACACGAGGCCTCAATGTTTCATTGCCAAAGGCCATCAGCCGCCATGAGCGATATCACCTCCCGATATTGCCCACAATAACCGATGACAATCGACACATAGTGAGTTTTTCCCAATGCGCATGGCATCTTGCGGCGCTACTTGCACGACGCCTTGCCATTCCGTTGCCAAAAGCCATCAACCTCCATGGGCGATGTCGCCTCCCGATGTTGCCCACAACAACCGATGGAATTCGGAATGTACTGAGTTTATCCCGATGCACACGGCACCTTGCGGCGCTACTTGCACCACGCTTTGCCATTACAATTCCAAAAGCCATAAGCCTTTAGGAGTGATGTCGCCTCCCGATGTTGCCCACAACAACCCATAGTATTCTGAACATACTGAGTTTAGCCCCATGCGTATGGCACCTTGCGGCGCTACATGCACGAGGCCTTGCCGTTTTGTTGCCAAAAGCCATCAGCTACCACGAGCGATGCCAGACACAACTAACAACAACCTATGGCAATCGGCACGTACTGAGTTTAGCCCCATGCGCACGGCAACTTGCGGTGCTACTTGCACGACGCTTAGCCGTTCCATTGCTAAAAGCCATCAGCCGCAACGAGCGATGTCGCCTCCTGATGTTGCCCACAATAACCCATGGCATTCGGAACGTACTGAGTTTAGCCTCATGCGCATGGCACCTTGCGGTGCTACATGCACGAGGCCTTGCCGTTCCGTTTCCAAAAGCCATCATCCACCACGAGCGATGCCAGACACAACTCACATCTACCTATGGCAATCGGCAGGTACTGAGTATAGCCCCATGCGCACGGCACCTTGCGGCGCTACTTGCACGACGCTTCGCCGTTCCATTGCCAAAATCCATCAGCCGCCACGAGCGATGCCAGACATAATTCACAACAACCGATGGCAATCGACACGTACTAAGCTTAGCCCAATGCGCATGACACCTTGCGCCGCCACACCGATGTCGCCTCTCGATGTTGCACCCAACAACCGATGGCAGCCGGCACGTACTGAGTTTATCCCCATGCGCACGGCACCTTGCGGTGCTTCTTGTACGATGCTTCGTTGTTCCATTGCCGAAAGCCATCAGCCGGCACGAGCGATGTCACCTCCCGATGTTGCCCACAACAACCGATGGCATTCGGAACGTACTGAGTTTAACCCCATGTGCACGGCACCTTCCGATGGCCATGTCCTGCCACGTCTGACGACGTGCCATGGCCACGCCCTGCCATGTCCTACGTCCTCCCATGTCCTGCGTCCTGCCACGTCCATATCCTGCCATGTCCGAAATCGGGCCATGCCCACGTACGACCACGCCCTGCCATGTCTTGTAATGTCCTGCATCGTGCCATGGCCATATCCTGCCACATCTGCCGACGTGCCGTGGCCACGCCCTGCCATGTCCTGCCATGGCCAAGTCCTTCCATGTCCGACGTCATACCATGGCCATATCCTACCACGTCCATATCCTGCCATGTCCGAAATTGGGCCATGGCCACGTACGACCATGCCTTGCCATGTCTTGTCATGTCCTGCGTCGTGCCATGGCCATATCCTGCCATGTCCGACGCCGTGCCATGGCCACGCCCCGCCATGTCCTGCCATGTTCTGCCATGGCCATGTCCTGCCATGTCCGACGGCATGCCATGGCCATGTCCTGGCACGGCCTCAGCATTCCGTTGCCAAAAGCTATTAGCCGCCACACCGATGTCGCCTCTCGATTTTGCCCAAAACAACCAATAGCAATCGGCACGTACTGCGTTTAGCCCCATGCACATGGCACCTTGTGGCGCTACTTGCACGACGCTTCGCCGTTCCATTGCCAAAAGCCATCAGCCGCCACGAGCGATGTTGCCTCCCAATGTTGCCCACAACAACACATGGCATTCTGAATGTACTGAGTTTAGCCCCATGCACATGGCACCTTGCGGCGCTACATGCACGAGGCCTTGCCGTTCCGTTGCCAAAAGCCATCAGCCGCCACGAGGGATTCCAGACACAACACACAACAACCTATAGCAATCGGCACGTACTGAGTTTAGCCCCACGCGCACGGCACCTAGCGGCGCTACTTGCACGACACTTCGCCGTTCCATTGCCAAAAGCCATCAGCCACCACACCGATGTCGCCTCCCGATTTTGCCCAAAACAATCGATGGCAATCAGCACGTACCGAGTTTAGCCACTTGCACACGGTTCCTTGCGGCGCTAATTGCACGAGGCCCTGCCGTTCCATTGACAAAAGCCATTAGCCACCACAAGAGATGCAAGACATAATTCACAACAACCGATGGCAATCGATACGTACTAAGTTTAGCCCGATGCGCACGGCACCTTGCGGCGCTAGTTGCATGACGCTTCGCCGTTCCATTGCCAAAAGCCATCAGTCGCAACGAGCGATGTCGCCTCCTGATGTTGCCCACAACAACCCATGGGATTCGGAACGTACTGAGTTTAGCCCCATGCGCATAGCACCTTGCGAAGCTACATGCACGAGGCCTTGCCGTTCTGTTGCCAAAATCCATCAGCCACCACAAGCGATGCCAGACACAACTCACATAACCTATGGCAATCGGCACGTACTGAGTTTAGCCCCATGCGCACGTCAGCTTACGGTGCTACTTGCACGATGCTTCGCCGTTTCATTGCCAAAATCCACTAGCCGCCACGAGCGCTGTCGCCTCGCAATGTTGCCCACAACAACAAATGGCAATCGGCACGTAATGAGTTTAGCAACTTGCACACGGCAACCTGCGGCGCTAATTGCATGAGGCCCCGCCGTTCCATTGACAAAAGCCATCAGCCGCCACAAGAGAAGCAAGACATAATTCATAACAACCGATGGCAATCGATACGTACTAAGTTTAGCCCGATGTGCAAGGCACCTTGTGCCGCCACACCGATGTCGCCTCTCGATGTTGCCCTCAACAACCGATGGCAGTCGGCACGTATTGAGTTTAGCCCCATGCGCACGGCACCTTGCGGCGCTACTTGCATGACGCTTCGCCGTTCCATTGCCAAAAGCCATCAGCCACAACGAGCGATGTCGCCTCCTAATGTTGCCCACAATGACCCACGGCATTCGGAACGTACTGAGTTTAGCCCCATGCGCATAGCACCTTGCGGAGCTACATGCATGTGGCCTTGCCGTTCTGTTGCCAAAAGCCATCAGCCACCACGAGCGATGCCAGACACAACTCACATCAACCTATGGCAATCGGCACGTACTGAGTTTAGCCCCATGCGCACGGCACCTTGTGGCGCTACTTGCACGACGCTTCGCCTTTCCATTGCCAAAAGCCATCAGCCTCCACGAGCGATGTCGGATCCCAATGTTGCCCACAACATCCAATGGCAATCGGCACGTACTGATTTTAGCCCCATGCACATGGCACCTTGCGGCGCTAATTGCATGAGGCCTCGCCGTTCCATGGACAAAAGCCATCAGCCGCCACAAGTGATGCCATACATAATTCACAACAACCGATGGCAATCGACACGTACTAAGTTTAGCCCGATGCGCACGGCACCTTGCGCCGTCACAACGATGTTGCCTCTCGATGTTGCCCCTAACAACCGATGGTAGTCGGCACGTACTGAGTTTAGCCCCATACGCACGGCACCTTGCGGCGCTACTTGCACGACGCTTCGCCAATCCATGGGCAAAAGCCATCAGCCGCCACGACCGATGTCGCCTCCCGATGTTGCCCACAATAACCGATGGCATTTGGAACGTACTAAGTTTACCCCCATGTGCACGGCACCTTGCCATGGCCATGTCCTGCCACGTCTGACGACGTGCCTTGGCCATGCCCTGCTATGTCCTACGTCCTCCCATGTCCTGCGTCCTGCCACGTCCATATCATACCACGTCCATATCATGCCATGTCCGAAATCGGGTCATGGCCATGTACAACCATGCCCTGTCATGTCTTGTCATGTCCTGCGTCGTGCCATGGCCATATCCTGCCATGTCCGAGGCCGTGCCATGACCATGCCCTGCCACGTCCTGCCATGTCCTGCCATGTCCGATGTCATGCCATGGCCATGTCCTGGCACGGCCTTACCATTCCGTTGCCAAAAGCTATTAGCCGCCACACCGATGTCGCCTCTCGATTTTGCCCAAAACAACCAATGGCAATCAGCACGTACTGAGTTTAGCCCCATGCAAATGGCACCTTGCGGCGCTACTTGCACGACGCTTCGCCGTTTCATTGCCAAAAGCCATCAGCCGCCACGAGCGATGTCGCCTCCCAATGTTGCCCACAACAACCCACGGCATTTGGAACCTACTGAGTTTAGCCCCATGCGCATAGCACCTTGCGGAGCTACATGCATGAGGCCTTGCCGTTCCGTTGCCAAAAGCCATCAGCCACCACGAGCGATGCCAGACACAACTCACATCAACATATGGAAATCGACACGTACTGAGTTTAGCCCCATGCGCACGGCACCTTATAGCGCTACTTGCACGACGCTTCGCCTTTACATTGCCAAAAGCCATCAGCCGCCACGAGCGATGTCGCCTCCCAATGTTGCCCACAACAACCAATGTCAATCGGCACGTACTGATTTTAGCCCCATGCACATGGCACCTTGCGGCGCTAATTGCATGAGGCCTCGCCGTTCCATGGACAAAAGCCATCAGCCGCCACAAGTGATGCCAGACATAATTCACAACAACTGATGGCAATCGACACGTACTAAGTTTAGCCCGATGCGCACGGCACCTTGCGCCGTCACAACGATGTTGCCTCTCGATGTTGCCCCTAACAACCGATGGTAGTCGGCACGTACTGAGTTTAGCCCCATACGCACGGCACCTTGCGGCGCTACTTGCACGACGCTTCGCCAATCCATGGGCAAAAGCCATCAGCCGCCACGACCGATGTCGCCTCCCGATGTTGCCCACAATAACCGATGGCATTTGGAACGTACTAAGTTTACCCCCATGTGCACGGCACCTTGCCATGGCCATGTCCTGCCACGTCTGACGACGTGCCTTGGCCATGCCCTGCTATGTCCTACGTCCTCCCATGTCCTGCGTCCTGCCACGTCCATATCATACCACGTCCATATCATGCCATGTCCGAAATCGGGTCATGGCCATGTACAACCATGCCCTGTCATGTCTTGTCATGTCCTGCGTCGTGCCATGGCCATATCCTGCCATGTCCGAGGCCGTGCCATGACCATGCCCTGCCACGTCCTGCCATGTCCTGCCATGTCCGATGTCATGCCATGGCCATGTCCTGGCACGGCCTTACCATTCCGTTGCCAAAAGCTATTAGCCGCCACACCGATGTCGCCTCTCGATTTTGCCCAAAACAACCAATGGCAATCAGCACGTACTGAGTTTAGCCCCATGCAAATGGCACCTTGCGGCGCTACTTGCACGACGCTTCGCCGTTTCATTGCCAAAAGCCATCAGCCGCCACGAGCGATGTCGCCTCCCAATGTTGCCCACAACAACCCACGGCATTTGGAACCTACTGAGTTTAGCCCCATGCGCATAGCACCTTGCGGAGCTACATGCATGAGGCCTTGCCGTTCCGTTGCCAAAAGCCATCAGCCACCACGAGCGATGCCAGACACAACTCACATCAACATATGGAAATCGACACGTACTGAGTTTAGCCCCATGCGCACGGCACCTTATAGCGCTACTTGCACGACGCTTCGCCTTTACATTGCCAAAAGCCATCAGCCGCCACGAGCGATGTCGCCTCCCAATGTTGCCCACAACAACCAATGTCAATCGGCACGTACTAATTTTAGCCCCATGCACATGGCACCTTGCGGCGCTAATTGCATGAGGCCTCGCCGTTCCATGGACAAAAGCCATCAGCCACCACAACTGATGCCAGACATAATTCACAACAACCGATGGCAATCGACACGTACTACGTTTAGCCCGATGCGCACGGCACCTTGCGCCGTCACAACGATGTTGCCTCTCGATGTTGCCCCTAACAACCAATGGTAGTCGGCACGTACTGAGTTTAGCCCCATACGCACGGCACCTTGCGGCGCTACTTGCATGACGCTTCGCCAATCCATGGCCAAAAGCCATCAGCCGCCACGACCGATGTCGCCTCCCGATGTTGCCCACAATAACCGATGGCATTTGGAACGTACTAAGTTTAGCCCCATGTGCACGGCACCTTGCCATGGCCATGTCCTGCCACGTCTGACGACGTGCCTTGGCCATGCCCTGCTATGTCCTACGTCCTCCCATGTCCTGCGTCCTGCCACGTCCATATCATACCACGTCCAAAATCGGGCCATGGCCATGTACGACCATGCCCTGTCATGTCTTGTCATGTCCTGCGTCGTGCCATGGCCATATCATGCCATGTCCGAGGCTGTGCCATGACCATGCCCTACCATGTCCGACGTCATGCCATGGCCATGTCCTGGCACGACCTTACCATTCTGTTGCCAAAAGCTATTAGCCGCCACACCGATGTCGCCTCTCGATGTTGCCCAAAACAACCAATGGCAATCAGCACGTACTGAGTTTAGCCCCATGCAAATGGCACCTTGCGGCACTACTTGCACGACGCTTCGCCGTTTCATTGCCAAAAGCCATCAGCCGCCACGAGCGATGTCGCCTCCTAATGTTGCCCACAACAACCCACGGCATTCGGAACCTACTGAGTTTAGCCCTATGCGCATAGCACCTTGCGGAGCTACATGCATGAGGCCTTGCCGTTCCGTTGCCAAAAGCCATCAGCCACCACGAGCGATGCCAGACACAACTCACATCAACCTATGGCAATCGGCACGTACTGAGTTTAGCCCCATGCGCACGGCACCTTATGGCGCTACTTGCACGACGCTTCGCCTTTCCATTGCCAAAAGCCATCAGCCGCCACGAGCGATGTCGCCTCCCAATGTTGCCCACAACAACCAATGTCAATCGGCACATACTGATTTTAGCCCCATGCACATGGCACCTTGCGGCGCTAATTGCATGAGGCCTCGCCGTTCCATGGACAAAAGCCATCAGCCGCCACAAGTGATGCCAGACATAATTCACAACAACCGATGGCAATCGACACGTACTAAGTTTAGCCCGATGCGCACGGCACCTTGCGCCGTCACAACGATGTTGCCTCTCGATGTTGCCCCTAACAACCGATGGTAGTCGGCACGTACTGAGTTTAGCCCCATACGCACGGCACCTTGCGGCGCTACTTGCACGACGCTTCGCCAATCCATGGGCAAAAGCCATCAGCCGCCACGACCGATGTCGCCTCCCGATGTTGCCCACAATAACCGATGGCATTTGGAACGTACTAAGTTTACCCCCATGTGCACGGCACCTTGCCATGGCCATGTCCTGCCACGTCTGACGACGTGCCTTGGCCATGCCCTGCTATGTCCTACGTCCTCCCATGTCCTGCGTCCTGCCACGTCCATATCATGCCATGTCCAAAATCGGGCCATGGCCATGTACGACCATGCCCTGTCATGTCTTGTCATGTCCTGCGTCGTGCCATGGCCATATCATGCCATGTCCGAGGCTGTGCCATGACCATGCCCTACCATGTCCGACGTCATGCCATGGCCATGTCCTGGCACGACCTTACCATTCTGTTGCCAAAAGCTATTAGCCGCCACACCGATGTCGCCTCTCGATGTTGCCCAAAACAACCAATGGCAATCAGCACGTACTGAGTTTAGCCCCATGCAAATGGCACCTTGCGGCACTACTTGCACGACGCTTCGCCGTTTCATTGCCAAAAGCCATCAGCCGCCACGAGCGATGTCGCCTCCTAATGTTGCCCACAACAACCCACGGCATTCGGAACCTACTGAGTTTAGCCCTATGCGCATAGCACCTTGCGGAGCTACATGCATGAGGCCTTGCCGTTCCGTTGCCAAAAGCCATCAGCCACCACGAGCGATGCCAGACACAACTCACATCAACCTATGGCAATCGGCACGTACTGAGTTTAGCCCCATGCGCACGGCACCTTATGGCGCTACTTGCACGACGCTTCGCCTTTCCATTGCCAAAAGCCATCAGCCGCCACGAGCGATGTCGCCTCCCAATGTTGCCCACAACAACCAATGTCAATCGGCACATACTGATTTTAGCCCCATGCACATGGCACCTTGCGGCGCTAATTGCATGAGGCCTCGCCGTTCCATGGACAAAAGCCATCAGCCGCCACAAGTGATGCAAGACATAATTCACAACAACTGATGGCAATCGACACGTACTAAGTTTAGCCCGATGCGCACGGCACCTTGCGCCGTCACAACGATGTTGCCTCTCGATGTTGCCCCTAACAACCGATGGTAGTCGGCACGTACTGAGTTTAGCCCCATACGCACGGCACCTTGCGGCGCTACTTGCACGACGCTTCGCCAATCCATGGGCAAAAGCCATCAGCCGCCACGACCGATGTCGCCTCCCGATGTTGCCCACAATAACCGATGGCATTTGGAACGTACTAAGTTTACCCCCATGTGCACGGCACCTTGCCATGGCCTTGTCCTGCCACGTCTGACGACGTGCCTTGGCCATGCCCTGCTATGTCCTACGTCCTCCCATGTCCTGCGTCATGCCACGTCCATATCCTACCACGTCGATATCATGCCATGTTCGAAATCGGGCCATAGCCATGTATGACCATGCCCTGTCATGTCTTGTCATGTCCTGCGTTGTGCCATGGCCATATCCTGCCATGTTCGAGGTCGTGCCATGACCATGCCCTGCCACGTCCTGCCATGTCCGACGTCATGCCATGGCCAAGTCCTGGCACGGCCTTACCATTCCATTTCCAAAAGCTATTAGCCGCCACACTCTTGTCGCCTCTCGCTTTTGCCCAAAACAACCAATGGCAACCAATGATACTTGCACGAGGGCTCGACGTTCCATTGCCAAAAGCCATCAGCCGCCACAAGCGATGCCAGACATAACTCATAACAACCGATGGCAATCGGCACGTACTTAGCTTAGCCCTACGCGCACGGCACCTTGCGATGCTACTTGCACGAGGCCTCGCCGTTCCGTTGCCAAAAGCCATCGGCCGCCACGAGCGATGCAAGACATAACTAATAAAAGTCGATGGAAATCGGCACGTACTTAGCTTAGCCCATGCGCACGGCACCTTGCGGCACTACTTGCACAAGGCCTCGCCGTTCTGTTACAAAAAGCCATCAGCCGCCACAAGCGACGTCGCCTCCCGATATTGCCCACAACAACCGATAGCAATCGGAACGTACTGAGTTTGGCCCAATGCACATGGCATATTGCGACGCTACTTGCACGAGGCCTCGCCATTCCGTTGCCAAAAGCAATCAGCCACCACGAATGACATCGCCTCCCGATATTGCCCACAACAACCGATGGAAATCGGAATGTACTGAGTTTAGCCCCATGCACACCGCACCTTGCGGCACTACTTGCACGAGGCCTCGCCGTTCCGTTGCCAAAAGCCATCAGCCGCCACAAGCGACGTTTCCTCCCGATATTGCCCACAACAACCGATGGCAATCAGAACGTACTGAGTTTAGCCCCATGCACACGGCACCTTGAGGCGCTACTTGCACGAGGCCTCGTTGTTCCACTGCCAAAAGCCATCAACCGCCACGAGCGATGCTAGACATAACGCATAATAACCGATGGCAATCAGAACGTACTGAGTTTAGCCCTACGCGCATGGCACCTTGCGACACTACTTGCACGAGGCCTCGCCGTTCCGTTGCCAAAAGCCATCAGCCGCC